>CM021109.1:9686965-9712425 GCA_007115665.2 Sequoiadendron giganteum
GAGAGAGAGAGAGAGAGAGAGAGAGAGAGAGAGAGAGAGAGAGCTAGAGACTTGAGAGAGAGGGAGAGAGAGTGGGAGAGATAGAGGGAGTGAGAGAGAGGGAGTGGGAGAGAGAGAGGGAGTGTGTGTGAGAGAGAGAGAGAGGGGGGAGGGAGATACTTGAGAGAGAGTGAGAGAGGGAGGGAGAGAGATATAGTGAGAGAGAGAGGGAATGGGAGATAGATAGAGGGAGTGAGTGAGAGACCTAAGAGAGGGAGAGGGGGTAAGAGGGAGAGACTTGAGAGAGAGATAGAGAGAGAAAGATAATGACCTAAGAGAGGGAGATGGAGTGAGAGAGACAAAAAGACCAGTGGGGGAGAGAGAGAGGGAGAGTGAGAAATGGGTTTGGAGTGAGATAGATTTATTTAGGTACCTAGGTGCGAGGGAACAAGACCTGAGAGAGGGGATTGGAGTGAGAGAGAGTAGTCTAGGTAGTGTGGGAGGGAGTGATACATGAGAGAGACAGACTTTAGAGGGATAGAGAGTTATCCAGTAAGGGTAATGAGTTAGAGAGCATATGAAAGGTAATACCTCAACTATCTATCTATGATCATAAACTATGCACTCTAAGCATTATCAAAGTCATCGACCAAAGAGAGGGGAAATTAAGATTTTGTTCAAAGCAACTCATTTGGCGAGCACCAAATTTGGAGCTCGCCAAATGACACATCACATTTGGAGCACGCCAAATTTGACGCTCATCAAATGTGATGTGCCATTTGGAAAGCGCCAAAATAACCTGCTTTGGATGTGTTAATTGACAGGTTTTTCTAAATTTCCTCATATTTTCATCCATGCTCACCGTCACTTTTGCAGGTCTTTCAATGCAAGTTTATAAAAAGACCGTGATGGTGTTAATCTCTCTCTTAGCTATCTAAATATATAATTCTTTTTTGTTTTGATTCAATTAAGGTTTTGATCCATAGCTTCTATTGTAAATGCCCCCATTTTTGGTCAAAAAACAACATGTGCTAGTTTTAGGATAGATTTTTACTCATTCATCAAAACTTGAAACAAATTACATTTTTTAAAACTAGACTCCATTCTACACATGATGAGAAAAAATCAATTTTTGATTAGTTTTCAAAAAATTTAGGGGGGAGCACGCTCAAATTTCAGCTTTTCAATATGTGTTCACTTTCAAAATCATAAAATATTATATATTCATTAAAAAAATGATCCAAAAGAATGAGGATAAACTATATGGTGTTAGCTAATTTCTCACCATTGGGATTTTTGAAATTCTTAAAAAAAGTTAATCAAAAAGGGAGGAGCCCTCAGGCGCTATGCTGTTTTTTGATAAAAACAAGACTTCTTTTGCCCCCCACCCTTTTTGAGACCCTTAATATTCATTAATTTCAAAAAGAATTAGTAGCTTAGAAACTAGACTCAGAGCACTTCAACTTTTGTTCTTGCTACATCTTTAAATTTTGAGCGTAAAGTTATTTTCATTTTCTCGTGCAAATCAGATTTTGCTGATTTTAAAAAAAAAGTGGCATCTTAAGAGCCAAAATTGTGTCATAGATCCATGCACTTACCCACCATAAGGCTGGTTTTACCATAGACTTGGATAACATGGATTATTTTGGGGAGTATTTCCAACCCTCCAGTCGCAAAAGTAAAAACAATAAAATAAAAAATGAAAAAAGTAAAAATGATGAGTCCCTAGGTGAAAATTGAAAGGCACCTTTGGACCATGAAAAAGTAAAAATAAAGGATGCATCCAAGGGAAAAAACCTCTCTAAGGAACCCAAGTATTGAGGGTTGGATTTTCTCCCCACTTCTCAAGAAAATTCACTACTGTTAATTGAGAAATATATGGAAATCAACATTGGGATTGAAGATAATCCTCGATCAATCTATTTTGCAGAGTCTGACAAAAATAGAGCGACCTGAATTATGCAACTTCTTCATAGAGAGACAAGTCAACTTCACATGGTCATATGCCAACATGCCTAGACTAGATCCTGACTTGATATTACACCATTTTCCACTATAGCCAGGTGCTAAACCAGTCAAACAAAAATTAAGAAAAATGCACCCGCAAATTTCTTTACTAGTCAAAGTCAAGCTAAAGAAGCTATTGGATGTTAGCTCTATCAGATCAATTGACTATGCAGAATGGATTTCCAATCTCGTACCAGTGAAAAAACCAACAAGCGGTATCCTCATTTGCACATAATTCTGAGACCTAAACAAAGCATGTACTAAAGATTACTTCCCTTTGCCAAATATTGACATAATATTGGACCTAACAACAGGATATGAAATATTATCCCTCATGGATGGATTTTTAGGATACAATCAAATAAGAATCACACCTGAAGATCAACATAAGATAGCTTTGACTTGTCCATGGGGAACCTATTGTTATAATTTCATGCCCTTTGGACTTAAAAATGTCGGAGCAACATATCAATGTGCTATGACAACTATTTTCTATGATCTCATGCACACCCTCATGGAAGACTATATGGATGATCTGCTAGCTAAATCATTGATAAGGGTTGATCACTTGCGATTCCTAGATAAGATTTTCAAGAGACTGGAAGAATACAAAGTGAGGCACAATCCTAAAAAGCGTATTCGGCGTGACACCAGGAAAACTCTTAGGATACATTGTTTCTAGATAAGGCCTCGAAGTGGACCCGACAAAAGTGAAAGCTATAATAGACATGCCCCCACCAGCTAATATAAGTTAACTATGGACACTACAAGGAATACTAAAATCTATTATATGATTCATAACACAATTGGCAGATAAAATACATCCTTTCCAACATCTACTCAGAAAAGGGGTACCATTTGTATGTACATATAGGTGTCAATAAGATTTTCAACGAATCAAGGATTACCTACTTATACCACCAGTATTAATGCTGCCTATTGATGGAAGATCTCTTATTCTCTATATTTTAGCAACCACATCAGCATTAGGAGCATTTCTTGCACAAAATAATAAGGAAGATCATGAAAGAGCAGTGTCCTATATCAGTCGCACCTTGGTTGGATATGAGCTAAATTACAGTCCAATAGAACATGCTTGTCTTGCGGTAGTCTTTTCTACTCAACGACTAAGGCACTACCTATTAAACCACCAAACAATGCTAGTCACAAAGATAGATCCATTGAAACATCTTCTTAGTAAAGCAACATTAACAAGATGCCTAGCTAAATGGGTCATGATACTCAGTGAATATGATATCCAATATGTCGAAAGAAAATTTATAAAAGGACAAGTTATTGCTGACCAACTTGTAGAAACCATCCAAGGCAGATCATCTGCTGGTCTCAAATTTTCCTCATGAATCTATCTTCACCTTAAACACAAAAGTGGCATGAAATTTATACTTTATTGGATCCCACACAAATCGTGGCTCAGGGGCTAGCATATTGTTTATCACACCATAAGGCAACACCATTCCTAAGTCATTCAAAATTATTTTTCCATGCACCAACAATATAGCATAATATGAGGCTCTTTTAACAAGACTTCGTATGGAAATCAAATGGAAGATCAAGCACCTATAGGTTTATGGAGATTCTCAGCTGGTAATCTGACAAGTTAATGATGACTACAACACCAAAGATGAAAAGATTTCCCCCATACAAATGGATGGTAGATAGCTTCAGAAAATACTTTAACATCATCCTTTTTCATCAGATACCCCACATTCAGAATAAAGTAGCAGACGCTATGGCTACCATTGGTTCACTCTTGGACATACCTAGTAACATGCCTAAATTCAAGTTTTTGGTAGAACAAATTTTGGTCCCTACCTTTGACATCCCAGATTTTGAGATGGTGTGTGAACTTGTTGGTCACAATTCCCCATGGTACCAAGACATATATGACTATCTCCATGCCCAAACTCTACCCCCCGATCTCTCAAATAATCAATGCAAGACATTTATCCATACAGCCTCCAAATATGTCATCATTGGTGACACCCTTTATAGACGTGCCCTAGACAATACCCTATTGAGATGTCTCAATACTGAAGAAGCATAAGCAACATTGTGTGGGGTACATCCCAGATTCTGAGATGGTGTGTGAACTTGTTGGTCACAATTCCCCATGGTAACAAGACATATATGACTATCTCCATGCCCAAACTCTATCCCCCGATCTCTCAAATAATCAATGCAAGACATTTATCCATAGAGCCTCCAAATATGTCATCATTGGTGACACCCTTTATAGACGTGCCCTAGACAATACCCTATTGAGATGTCTCAATACTAAAGAAGCATAAGCAACATTGTGTGGGGTACATGAGGGTATATGTGGATCCCACTCTAGCGGTCCAACCTTAGGCAAGAAGATCATGAGACTAGGTTACTATTGGCCCACAATGGAGCATGATGCTTATCATTTCATCAGAAGGTGTCAACAGTGTCAGATCCATGGAGACTTGATACACGCACCAGTGCAAGAACTCTGTCCGATAACATTACCATGACCATTTTCCCAATGGGGACTCTACCTCATAGGTAAGATACATCCCACATCCTCCAATGATGATAAATTCATCATTACCGCGACTGAATACTTTACCAAATGGATCAAAGCCATTCCCTTGACTTACATTACTGGCATACAAATTTATAAGTTCATCCTTAACTACATCATTTTTCGGTATGGTTTTCCTCAATCCATCATCACTGATAATGGTCACCCATTCAAAAATCAAGAAGTTTTTCATCTCTGCACGAGAAATTCCATATCCAACACCTCTTCTCCACTCCATATTATGCACAAGGTAACGACCAAGATGAGGCGTCTAACAAAACAATCCTCAAAATCCTTAATAAGACCATCAATGACACTAGTCATGACTGGCATTTACAGCTTAATCCCACCCTATGGGCTTACCACATAAGCATTCACACTCCCACGGGTGCCACTCCATATTCCTTAGTCTTCGGTTTTGAAGCCATCTTGCCTATTGAGGTTGAAATTCCTTCCCTAAGGGTATCTTTAAAAGGGCATATCGACGATGAAGAAAACCATGTGTCAAGGCTACATGAGCTATAATTCCTAGACCAATGGAGACAAAAAGAACTAGATCATCTTCAAGCATATCAAAATCATCTTCATCGGAGTTATAACAAGAAAGAATTGAATTGACACTTTGACATTGGTGATCTAGTCTTAATGGAAAATCCAAAGAATCAAGTAGAAAGAGAAAAGCCAGGAAATTTTGAGCCAAACTGGTTGGGGCCCTACGTTGTCACAAAAGTCTTTGGAAAAGGAGCATACCAACTTTTTACCCCTGAAGGAGAACTGTTGTCAAAACCAATCAGTAGTCTCCACCTGAAGAGATTCTACACATAGCTTTTGAGAGTCTTGTCTTAATCATGAAAAATTAAAAAAAACAAAAGAAAAAATCAAGAAAATAGTAAAGAGAAACAATTCATCCAATAGTGAAAACCACTTTGGTGGTGCAATGGATAAGTACCATCGTGAAAACCTAGAAAATAGTCTCCATGTGTAGTTGACTTTTCTCCTTCATCTACCATCATTCCAATTTGACCTCCCCTTCACATCATTCATCTTTCTCGCTATCCACGCGCTTCATCATTTATCCCTTTTCTTATCACCCAGAATAAATGGTTGTCCTTTCCATAACTTGGAATGATTGACATCAAGCACACTTTTGCATCCCATTCCATCCTACTCCTAATAAATTGGTCTTATACCTGATTGGGGGAAAATACTTGACCTATGTCATTTAGATCTTACTCTTTCTATTTAGAGGTCATTAAAACCATCAAAAAGACACAAAAAAATCATAAAACCATAAAAAAGAAAAAAAATCATAAAACCTCAAAAATCCAAAAAACATTCATAAAACCTCAAGATTCAAAAAAATAAAAACATGTCAAAAACACAAAAACATTCAACTAACTTGCAAAAAATCCCAAAAATAGAGTTAAAGTCAGTCATGTCAGTCAATCCATGTCATTGTCGAACTACGTTGCCTCTGCGACTAAACGTAGGCTAGGCCATCTATTGATGTGCCCCTGAGGCATTAGGTCAACATTTTTAGGTTTGTCAAATTAAATCATGACTCAATCCTTTGTCAATAAAACTAGGTCTTGTCATGTTGAACTATGAGGTCTTTCCGCATTGTTAAGTAGGTAAGGCCATCTGTTGATGAGCCCTCAAGGCCACCTAGGTCAGTCCTTTAGGGTTCGTCGCGTCAGTCAAATTGTTGGAGTTGAGAAGATACAACACCACAGAAGCCCAAAAGATCTTTGCAAGCAAATAACCTGTTACAAGGAGAAGTAAAGAGAAGCAACACAGGAAATGCTTAAGAATGTGGAGCAATGTATTCACTTGAAAATGTAAAATGAAATGATGATACAAAAGATAGTTTTCAACTACATATAGATGAAAACCCTAAAAAGGAAAACCCTAGGCTTGCACAATAATAATTAATAAAGTAATTAATTATTATGCACCTAATGTTAGCTTAAGTGAAAAGAGGTAAAAGGGAACTTTAAGTAACTAAACAAATATTGTTTAATTAATAAAGTAAATACCCAATTACTCTAACACCCCCCCTTAAGATAGACATAGGGAGAAGCTAAAACCTAGAAGAAGCTACTGAAAGCAAAAGCAATGGGTCCCGACAACAAGGCCAAATCAGGTACCCATATACAAAATCAATGCAAACTAAATGAAATGGGGTAAAGGAGAAAACCCAGTGGGAACAAAACTCCTCCCCAAAATAGAATGCAAGGAAGAAATGCAATGCACTAATGAAAGAAGGATAGGAGGTGGATAACATAATACCCCCCATAGACAGCTTCTATCATATAAGTACATGTACAATGATCTCCATAGGAGATATAGAAAGAGAGAAGAAGGCCCCCCCACAATGAAGAAACTCCTATCACAATGGTAGATGCCTAATGGAGAATCCAAAAGGAGATCCTGAAGCGGCAAATGATATTCCTCCCCTTGGGAAGAAATGGATCCATGGACCTGTACCGAAGAAACCCTGTGAAGAAGGAAGAACCAATTTGTCTCAAGATGTGTGCCATGATAGGATGCTGAAGAGTTTCACTGTCTGAATGGAAACAAATAATGCCAAATCCAAACTGATGTGGAGAATACTGAAATGCAACCTCTGAATGCACGTATAATGTTGGGCGAACAGTGATAACCTGACTGTCAAGGTAGAGGAGATGAATATCCTCAAAAAAATTCTCCAAATCTACAATATAGGATTCAACAAACAAGAAAGATATGTCTACAACATAAGAGTCCAAAGTAGCTATGTCTGGAAGATGTATGATTCCCTGTTGCACTGAATCAAGAACAACAAGAGATGCTGATGAAGTCTCAGTATGAAGAGTAGGAATTATGAGACAAACCTCTGATCCATCAGAATATGTAAGGGTGTCTAAATACTCAAGCTCCTCTAAAGTATCATGATCAAATGGTGTACTCTCTCGCCAAGCAATGGGTATGAGACAATCTAAAGTAGGATCCTCTGGGAATGGAGATAGAATAGAGTCTTCATAGATCTCCCAAAGACGTGTCCAAAGTGAGTGAGGACAATCAATGTCCAATATAACCAACACAGTGTCATGATCAACACTAGACAATATAACTCCTGCAATATGATTTCTAATAATATCCCATGCTAATCTGCCCTCTAAAGTTACTAGTTCAGGTATGAGATCATACAAATAAGGAAAAATATTAAGCCACCTACAATGTGTAAGTATACCCTTTGTCCATGACTCATAATTACCCCGTTCCAAAAGAACAACTGAAGGGTGAGTAGAAAAACCCATGATAACTCTTCAAATGAAAAAAACTAAGAAATTTGACCTTACAGTATTTAGATCAAATTAATATAACCCATTCCATGCAAACAAAACCCATGAAGGAGCCAAAATGACTAAGTAATTGAGCAAAGTGTAAAAACACACAAAGCTGAATAAAAAATGTCTGGTAAATATTATGATAAAATAGACTGTAGATCTGGAAAAAGCACTATAACACCTTTCCAATGCCTATTCGTTTGCGCAAAATGGACACCGTGGCCAAAAGTTATGAATTTTTCAAAAACTAAATTTAGCTTGCAGGAAAAGAATTTTCTAGCAAAAAACGTTTATTTCTAACTTGATTTCTAGAAAATCTACTCACTGTTTGTAAACTAAAATTAAAACCCAGAAATATTTTGATGCTAGAAACAAAACCCAGAAATCGTTTCTTGATCCAACTAGCAGAATATGAGAAAATGATTTTTCTTTTACTTTCAACCAAGAGAAAAATGACGCGCGCCGTTTTTTCAACAGTGATTTTCTTCAGATCTGTGCAAGATATGCAAAATCTAAAAGATAACCACTTCAGATTTCAACGCTGGCTACAAAACCCATAAATCGTTTTTCCTGCAAATGAGTGAAAACTGAATTTTTGAAGCAAAAATGATGACAACTCCAATAAAAAATGGCTTGCAACAAACCCTTGTAGCTTCAAAAATCTTCAAAACAAGAACAAGCAGCTGCAAATCTGAAGCTTTGATACCATGTTGGAGTTGAGAAGATACAACACCACAGAAGCCCAAAAGATCTTTGCAAGAAAATAACCTATTACAAGGAGAAGTAAAGAGAAGCAACAAAGGAAATGCTCAAGAATGTGGAGCATGTATTCACTTGAAAATGTAAAATGAAATGATGATACAAAAGATAGTTTTCAACTACATATAGATGAAAACCCTAGGCTTGCACAATAATAATTAATAAAGTAATTAATTATTATGCACCTAATGTTAGCTTAAGTGAAAAGAGGTAAAAGGGAACTTTAAGTAACTAAACAAATATTGTTTAATTAATAAAGTAAATACCCAATTACTCTAACACAAATAAGTCAGACATTGTCGTCAAACACACAAACAGTCATCAAAACATCAAGAAAAGTAACACATCAACAAGATACCAAGCCGACAAAGTCACTCAATCAAATCAAACAAATTGTCAAAATTGTTAAAACAATCAAATAGTCAAACCATCAAAATAGTCAAACATATGTCTTGTACATGATGTGTCCTTCCTGAAACTAGACATTTTAATTTAATCAAAACTTGTCATTCACCTTATACAAGTGGTTGCATGATCAAAACCAGACTCGACGTCTTATATGACATGTGTCTTTCCTGAAACCAGGCTTCGTCAATTGCATAACCGTCAAACAAATCAAATTTTGGCAAACACTCTTACTGGCTGTTCACATTGTGGATTTTTTGTCTTATCTTTTCTTTTGGTTTTGTCTTTGCATCATGTTACTAGTTCCTCAAGGATGTCTCATGGCTGTTTTCTTTGACTACTATTTGTGGATTGCCTTGGAAAAAAGACTCAGGCAACTTGGACCTTAGTATGAGTCAGGACATTCCTTGTCTATGATTGTCTATCTTGCAAGTGGATGACCTTGCATACCTTGGTTTATCTCATACCATGGTGTTTGTTGTCCATTTGTATTATTTTAATGCCCAATGATGATAATGCAAGGCCTATTTTGTTTTGGAAAATTATTGAACTTGTTCTAATACTAACATCCATGTCTTCTGCGCTAACACTTCTTCTTTCTTGCATTATGACGGTGTCCTATGACACATAAAAAATAAACATCTCATAGGAATATTCATATTAAAGCATCATATAAGCATTATCATACATACATACATGTTAGATCATACATATACATTGAATTTGGAAAAAAAATAAAAAAAATATATCTATTGCATTTAGGAATCCATTGCATTACACATATTATCATCCCATTTTATAACCATCATGAATTGCACGACATATTCATAAATCATTACTACATTGCATACATTTTCATATATAGGCATTGACATAAAATAGCATTACATCTCATAATCAAAAGCATCTCATCAATACATGACATCCATAGCACCATAAAAGTAAATGCATACATCATCATATAGAATTAAGACATCATAAAGCATATATCATCATCCATAACACATACATGATAAAAGACTATATATCATATAAAGAACTGCACATCATATGATCACCACCAAAAATGATATATATATATCGCTCAAAAAGTGTCATAGTACAATGTCATAATGTATCTCTCAAGAGAGAGCTCACAAGCTTGATGGAAAAAAATGCAAGTGTCAAAATACATGGGTCAAAATGGTCTATCCAGTGCTACCATGATCCCTAGAGCCCATGCTGCTACTCTCACCCCAGCTGGACCTTCTCTAAGACTGGATGCTATGTGACCGACCATTGTTGACAACCTCTAAAGCGCTAAGTTCCCGTCGCTCTAGTGGAACTCCCTCCTCGTAGAGCTCCCTGTAATACTACTCTCTATGGCCAATCCTGGAAACCTCTCTGACCATATCAATAGTAGACCCACTACAGGTGGAAATAAAGTCTAGGCTCCTCTGCTCTTCCTGCTATGCCCTGATAATGGATGTGTCCCTCTCAGACTGTAGGGTGTCTTTCTCTACCTTTAGACCATCCCACTTCACCTGTAGAGCTTGAAGCTTGTCCTCTAATGCCTATACTCTAGCTTGTAGACTTGCCAAATTCGAATCTCTGTCCTCTGGATCACCTCTAACAGGAACATCCTCAAACCCCTCATCCCCATGTAGAATCCTTTCACGTAGGATCCACTCCTCCTCACCCATCTCCTCCTGCTTTGGCTGCTCCTCACGCACTGCCACCTCCACATCCATGGCAGCCACATTTGCTAGCACATCTACCTGCTTTGCCTCAATCTTCTCTCCCTCTGCCTCCACATCCGGCATGGCCTCCTCCTATACACCCTCCTTTCTCTCCTCCTCTCCCTCCTCCATATTCTTCATTGCTTCCTGCTCCAAGCATCCCCTCCTCTACTACCCCTACCACCATCTCCTCTATCTCCTCCATCATCACCCTAATCGCCACCTCATCTCCCTCCATCTCGTCTCCCTCTCCCTCCACCTCTCCTGCCCAAAAGACCATGTCCTCGTCGAACCAATGGAGTTGGATGATCTGGATCGATCAAAGGAATAGGCATATGCACTACCCACCATGCATCATACTCTACCGAGGTGCCTACATCCACTAGACCCCCTCTCCATGCCCACGACAATGCTTGTAATACATCTATGGCCTACTGAGTTGTAGCTACTATAATCACTGGGGCCCATGGTGTCACCTCTCTGGATGACCAAACAAACATTGCTAGACCTCGTGGCTCTCCCTGTTGCTCACTGAGATATCTCAAAACCTAATCTGGCATATACATATCAATAATATGTTGTGTCTAAACAGTCTGCACAATAAGATATCTCTCCTACTGACACCATTGTAGATGTTGATCCTCATCAAGCCATTTAGCACAATTCATCCAAGGCCTCCATATGAAGCTAGCCAAAGTATCCAATCCATGTCGCCAGTAACCAATATCTCTGACATGTGTTTGCATGATTTCTCCTCTGTATATATATACATATGGTACGTTGGCCCCCAACTAGTGGCCAACTGGTGGATGGAACACTGCAATGTGCTCCCAAGCCTAGACCATCAAAAGAGTGACTCTGTAGCTCTTGGACTATCCTTGCTGATACGCTATATCATGCAGCTGAAAATAAACCATCGCTAGAAAACATGGCCCCCATACATATAAAGTATCATTGGCCATCATCCCAACAAACATCTCTCCCTATCCAATCGGAAATCCATGTCCTTGACGGTCTGGAATGACTACTGTACACATCTAAAAATGGTCACGGTCAATTAAACCTGTTAATTAATTAAATATGAATTATTTAATTAATGTTTCTTAAGTCTTCTACATATAAATAAATTTAATTATTTATTTATATTGTTCATTTTCTAATTCTTCTAAATTAATTAAATAAACGAACTTTATTTAATTAATGCTATCTTCCTCTTAATTAATTAAATAAATTTTACAATTTATTTACATTAATTATCAAATTTTAAATTCTAAATTTAAATGATTATTCTTCCCTCCACATTTATTTAAATATTTTCAATATTTAATCATTTTCCAAATTCCCACTTCTCTCACAAAAATTAAATATTTTTAATATTTAATTAAAAGGCTTTTTCCTTTTCTCATAATTAAATATTTACAATATTTAATTAAAGCCTTTTCACATTTCTCTCACACATAATTAAATATTTATTTATTTAATTATGAGAGACACCTTTCAATTGTCTCTTCATTTTTCTGTCTCTTAGAATTCTGCCTTCTTTTCAAATTCTCGATCCCTCACCATTCATTCCAACAGGTTTGAACTCGACCGTCGATCTTGGCCAATCGAATTCCTACCTTCAAAATTCTATAAATACAACGCTTTCATGAACTAAAAAGGGACCTCGAATCTCATACTTTCATGTGTAGTTATTATAGTCGCATATTAAGCATTTCATAACATTTCAATTCAATAAACTCAATTTTGTAGATGCATATGCATTTTAATAATCTCATTCTCTCAAGTGCCATTCTATAAGCTGTGTTTGCACAACTGAGAGTAAACATATTGAAGCGAATCCTTGGAGATAGAGGACAATGGAACGAATTTGAAGAAGCTACGATTTAGAGTTTGCATTTACTTTATTAATTTAGTTTTCTTCAATCTAATGTTTCATTGGTGTATTAGATTAGATTCAATTTAATTGATGTATTTTCTCATACACATTTTTGGCGCCCACCGTGGGGCCAAGCCCTGCATTTAACTTCTATTTTGCAAAAATTTTCTAGCAGGTGATGGACAAAAACCGCGGTTTAGCGCATACGAGTCTCGGTTCAATGCATACGAAGTCTGTTTTAGTGCATACGATGACTGTTCTAGCGCATACATGACCTGTTCTAGCACATCCGTGACCTCTTTCAGTGCATAGAAACCCTATTTTGGCGCATCCCTAGGAATTCTTTCAGTGCATTCGTAACCTATTTCGGCGCATATGGTGACTGTTTCGATGTATTTACCAGATCTTTTAGCGCATATGTGTCCTATTTTGGTGCATACAGCTCCTATTTCGGCACATACAAATTCTGTTTAGGCGCATTCATTTGTAAAAAATTTAATTCTGATTCTGACGCAATCCGCGGACAGAATTTTTCTGATGCTATTTTTAAACAAAATGAACCAATCCTAGGGTAGACACTTAATTCTGGATAAACCAATCCTAGGATAGTCACCAAACGTATTTTTCTTTTGGTTAAAATGGATCCCATGTTTTTAGTGAAGGAACATCTTCACTTAGAATAGAAAAACTTTCAATTTGGGTTTTAAAATTGAACTATTATTTGCATGCTATGATTGTGGGTAATAAGTCTATGCTCTCCCCTTAACTGGGTGATCAGAATACCAGACTTACCTTTTATTTTATGCAATTTAATGCTTTATTACATTCTTTAGAACGCCTGCCACAGTGGGAAAAAGTACTCACCCTACGGGAACGACCTAAGTGGAAACACCTAAAGCCAAGGTTTCCAACCCACTATAATCAAAAGCAAGTTGTGTATGAAAATCCAACTTGACGGCAGTAGATAGGATAATCATCCCCAAAGCCTTTGTTCTAAAGGTTGGGAGGTCTCTCGAGGGAGTATATCTATTGTCATGCCGAATGGAAAGACTTACTACGAACCTAGTGTAGAGGCCAGCCGTGTCAGTAACCAAACATCATTTTAATCACGGTGCAAGGGGAGGAAAGAATCTGCCCCCAAGACACTCACAATATAGTCACCACAGATTGTTTGCTCAAGGGATTCGGTATCCACTTCTGTCACTTTGAGTACGCACCTAGAAAAAACAAAAACACGGGCGCCCTCTAGGGGGTGACAAGGCTATGTGAGTCGACGCGATTTTAAGCTGTGGGCTGTGATTATGATGATGACCTATTTGACAAATTAAGAGTGAGTCTGATTGAACTGCTTATCTTGTTTAAAACCTGTGGAAATCTCAAGAACATACACTCTTTGTTTAGATCTTAGGATTAACAAAACAATTGTCTGCTTCTATGCTGCGTTTTTCACATTTAAATAAGATTAAGATCATCCAAAACAAGAAAATTTTGCCAAACTGTCAAAAACATGTCGATCTTAGAACTGTTTTAGCGCATTGGGTCTCTATCTTAGCGCATTGGGTTTCTGTCTTAGCACATTGGGTCTCTGTTTCAGCGTGTCTGTGCACTGTTTCAGCTCATTGGGTCTCTGTTTTAGCGCATTAGGTCTCTGTTTTAGCACATCTGTGCACTATTTCAGCGCGTCTATGCATCATTTCAGCGCATTGGGTCTTTGTCTTAGCGCATTGGGTCTCTGTTTCAGTGCGTTTGTGCACTGTTTCAGTGCATCAGGTCTCTATCCTAGCACATTGGGTCTCTGTCTTGGCGCTGTTTTAGCGCATTGGGTCCCTATTTCAGTGCATCTATGCACTGTTTCAGCGCATCTGTGCTCTATTTTAGCGCATTCAGTCTCTGTTTTGGCGCATCTATCTTCCGAACGTTAGGTGTGATTTTCTGGATTTTCAGAAATCAGGGCATAGTCGTCCTTCTCATTTTTACCAAATTGCAATCACATATGCTACTTATCCAAATCAAATTCTGCAATTGAGAGTCCAAACACATTTAGGCATCCACTAAATTCATCTATCTACAAAACTAAGATCAAACTTCACAAAGTGCAAAAATCACCTTTATTTTTCAATCTTTGGTTTAATTCCCACAAATAGGATTTTCATCCTTTCACTAAGGGAATCATGAACTAAAGATTAAAAATCTCTTAAGTCATAGAATCTTCATTCTATATTGACTTTCATCACTATTGCACTACTTCATTCCTTTGATCAAAGGTAGTAGAGTTTGAATAAAGCTTATGCCTATTGTCACAAGATCTCAAAAGAAGTTGGAAAAAGACAAAAGCATAGCAAGTGAAATGGGTGATAATACTGAGAAGGAAGAGATGCCTTGGCATTTTTCAACAATGGAAGAAATAACAGAAGAAAAACTCCAAGAGGCTGAACAAGATGATGGAATGAAACAAGGAAAAATATTTTTATAATTTAGCTATGCAAGGAGCTAAGTTACCATCAAATTTTGACATGGAGAGGTTTAAAGAAAGTCCTGAAACCCCTCTTGACGATGTTAGTGTCCTTACTCAATAGGTCAAGGAACTACAAGGGAAACTACAAGAAATACAAGGGGGAACAACAAAGAAGTATGTTTTGGAGGAGATATGTCCTTATCCATTTGATAGAAATCTTCAAATGATTCCTTTTCCAAAACATTGCGAAATCCCTAAGTTTGATAGATATAATGGGAAAACTAACCCCATTGAACATATAAGGGATTTCCAAAATATGAGTTTAGAATTTGCTCATGAAGACACCTACTTAATGCGATTATTTCCATGAAGTTTGGGTGGACAATCCATGGAGTGGCTTTCAAGGATCACCCCCCCCATCAAAACCTTTGAAGAGTTGATGAATAAATTTACATCACAATACTCTTACAACATCCAACATCAGATAACTATGCTTGATCTTTGTAAGATAAAACAAAAAGTAGGGGAATATTTCAGTACATTTGTGCAAAGATGGAGAAAAACATTTGCTAGATATTCTCGTCCTGTTCCTGAAAAGGAAAAGATGGAAATCTTTAACGATAGTCTTAATTAAGAAATGAGTTACAGACTCAACCTTCATTGTCCTCCATCATTTGAAAAGTTGATTGAAAATGCAATCGCTATTGAGGGAGCATTGATCAAGCGTGGAGTTCTAAAAATTGATAAAGAGGGTTCAAATTTGTACAACAACAACAACAATCATAATACCAACAATGACAAGTCACGATTTTGGACCCAAAATAAAAATGTTGGAAATGATGGGGTAGTGGGTGCTAACAACATAAATTCAAAACCCGTCGTTCTAAATGTGTCAGGTGCTCAACGTAACAATAATGTTGGACTTTCTAACACCCAAGGCAATGTTTCTAATCAAAGAAACACAACTAATACTCGTGGAAATAATTTTGGCAATCTCGGTATGCCCAGACCATCATATTTTTCAAATCGATGGAGTTTCACTCCCTTGGGTCAATCTTTGGAATCCATTCTCAAAGAATTATTGAATCAAAATGCTATTACATTGCCACCACAAAAAGACAATGAACCTTCAATTAAACCACCATCATGGAATGACTCACACTTATGTGATTATCATAGGTGCAAAGGTCATAAGACAAACAATTGCCACAAGTTAAAGAATATTGTTCAAGATTTGATTGATAATCGTACCATCATAGTTGAGGGACATAATGTCAATAATGATCATCAAGCATTCAAAAACCTGCTCCCTAATTATCACAAAGGGGAATCCTCGAATGATAAGGACAAGAATGTTAATCACATCCAAGACATTATTATCAATCATATCTATACTGATGACCCTCAAATCAATGCTATCCGAATCAAAGGTAAGCCAGAATATCAAGAGGTCAATGTTACTACAAGGGGACAAGCCAAGATCATTGTCAAAGGCGACTCATCTAAAGCAACTATTCCCCCTCCAAGTCAATACAATTTGGTTGAGCAATTACGAAAAACATCAGCCCAAATTTCTATCTTGGAGCTCTTGAAGTTATCACCTGCACATAAGGACATTCTGGAAAAGGCTCTTATTGATACAATCTTATCTCCTGATCTAGATACCAATAAGTTTCAAGCCATGGTGGGACACTTGTCCTCCAACACATGTTTATCTTTTTCTAAAAGAGATGATTCATCCATAACCCATCCACATAATTCATCACTCTACTTAGAAGTCATGGTTCACAAAGCCTGCATTAGACGTGTCCTTATAGATGGGGGAGCTAGATTAAATATTTGTACTTTGAAATTGGTCCTAGCTTTGGGATATTCAGCAGATTCTATAGACCCAAGGAGAAAAATTACAATCAAGGCCTATGATGATGAGGAAAGGACTTCAAAAGGACTCATCATGTTACCAATCAGAGTGGGACCTGTTGTGAAGAATACTTTTTGTCAAGTTCTCGATCGAGATCTAACCTATAACATACTATTGGGTCGTCCATGGATTCATGACATGCAAGGTGTCCCATCTACTTACCATCAATGTTTGAAGTTTCCATATGATGGACAAGAAGTAACAATACCAGCTGATCACAATAGCAGTCAAACTTGTTCTAACCTAAGAGCAACTCAGGACACATTCGTCCCGCATAACAGAGAGGATTTGGCCATCTCTACTCCCAAAAACAAAGAACAAGTGCAAGAAATGATAAGCAATTTTGGCAGCAAGCTAAGAATGAAAGACAAGGGGGTGGGAGAATATTCTTTATCTCTCTCTTATCTACCCCTATCTCTGAGATCCCATGGTCAACCATCGACATCCACACAACAAGCTGCAGTAGTTTTAGCCTCAACTTCAACCCCCATCACCAAGTTTAATGGGAGGTTTATCAAAGGAACTGAAGAGGAAGATAGAGCTATTTTTGATTGGCTCTACAAAGATGAAGAAGAATCCATGCAACATATCAAGTTACCCACACAACAATATGGAAAGGGTTATGCTATCATGCAACAGATGGGTTATGAAGGAAATGGCCCTCTAGGTAAAAGAAAAGAAGGTATTGTTGAACTTGTCTAATTAAAAACAATGCACCCAAAGGATAAAACTGGGTTAGGATATGTTGAGGATATTAAGGAAGAAGTAGCACACTTAACATCCAATGAGGAGTTAGCTGGAAACATTCTACAAATGCAAGAAAATGATTCTGACACTGACTCCAATGAATATGAATGGGACACCATCTATGACAATGAATTGTGGAGAGATAAACGGGTGGATGTCATACACAAATTCTCACCTACATTCTTACAAGGAGAAAGCTCAAGACCTTCGCTTGATTGTGTCTTACAAAGTGATCAGGATTCTAGTGAGACCAATTCGATTCAAAGTGAGATAGATCATTTTGAGGAGGATACCATCGTAGATCTCCCCTATAATAATGTTGACAATAACATCATGACCCTCACAGCCAAAGACCTTACTCAATCTAATGATTCATTACCTTTGGTTCATCTCGAACTCATTGATTGGGAACAAATCGCACCCATTGATGTCCCAACTTTTCCAAATGATGAAACCATAATAAAATTTCTTTGTTCTTCCCTTCCTGAAACAAGTTCCACCAGGGAATCACCAGATCAGAGTTTTCGATAGGAAAGTGCCAAGTTTCTCAGCTATGAAATAAATAACATAAAAGAAAGACCTAATGGTGAAAACCTAACAAAGGTAGTATTAGGTCAAGAAAAAGGAAAAATGAAAGAAAGATCTAATGGTGAAAACCTAGCAAAGGCAACATTAGATCAAGAAAAGAGAAAAATAAAAAGCATATCCAATGGTGAAAACCTTTCAAAGGCGCCAGAGGATGGGAAACTTGACACTCTTCCGGAGTACTATCACGAAAAATCTTCCATTTTGATTGAACCAACAGAGGCACTCAATATCGGTACCACAGAAAATCCTAAAGTGTTGCAATTGGCTGCATCTCTTATAGATGAAGAAGTACCTAAATGCACAAAATTTCTCAAAGATAATCAAGTTAGTTTTGCATGGTCCTACGCAGATATGCTGGGATTAGATCCAGATCTCATCATGCATCATTTATCGGGGGCAAGGCCTGTAAAATAGAAACTCAGAAAAATGCATCCACATGTTGCGTTGTTGGTTAAAGAGGAACTAAAGAAACTTTTAGATGTTGGATTCATCTGATCCATCGATTATGCAATATGGATTTCCAATATTGTACCTATTTCTAAGCCAGATGGAAGGATCAGAATTTGCACATATTTTAGGGATTTGAACAAAGCATGTCCTAAAGATGATTTTCCTTTACCAAACATTGATATGATTGTGGATTTAACTGCTAGACATGCAATGTACTCATTAATGGATGGATTCTCAGGATATAACCAAATAAAGATTGCACTAGAAGATCAGGATAAAACAACGTTCACATGTCCTTGGGGTACTTATTGCTGGAGCGTAATGCCATTCGGATTGAAAAATGTAGGAGCTACTTACCAACGAGTAATGACAACAATTTTTCACGACATGATGCATACATTTATGGAGGATTATGTTGATGATCTTCTTGCCAAGTCTAACACTAGAGAAGGACACATTGATATCTTGTCTAAAATTTTCAAAAGAATGGAACAATTCAAAGTAAGACTTAATCCTAAGAAATGTGTCTTTGGAGTAAAATCCGGAAAGTTATTAGGATATATTGTGTCAGAAAAGGGAATTGAAGTAGATCTAGCTAAAGTACAAGCAATCCTTGATATGTCACCGCCAAGGAACACCAGTCAACTACGCTCTTTACAGGGACGGTTACAATCCATTCGCAGATTCATTGCTCAATTGGCGGATAAGAGTTTACCATTTACGCATCTCTTGCACAAGAATGTTCCATTCAAATGGGAGAACAAATGTGAAGCAGCCTTTGAAAAAATAAAGCAATATCTCATGAATCCTCTAGTATTGGCTCCACCAATACAGGGTGCGCCCCTCATATTATATATTGTTGCCATAGAAGTATCTTTAGGAGCATTATTGGTACAAGAAGACTATTCAGGAAAAGAACGAGCCATTTATTACATCAGCAGAACTCTAACAAGTCACGAACTAAATTACACCTTCATTGAAAAAGCTTGTTTAGTAGTGGTGTTCACTTCTCAAAAATTATTACACTACATGTTGATTCATACAATAAAGCTTGTGGATAAGATTGACCCACTCAAGTATCTTCTAAGCAAGGCAACCTTAACTGGCAGGTTGGCTAAATGGGTCATGATCTTAAGCGAGTTTGATATTCAATATATGGATCAAAAATCTATAAAGGGACAAGTAATTGCAGATCAACTAGCAGAAGCACCAATGATAGCAGAACACCCAATACATGTTGATTTTCATGATGCCGATATTTTTATAGCGGATATTCAACAGTCATGGTCACTCTACTTTGATGGTTCTTATACTCAACATGGTTTAGGAGCAGGAATTCTTTTTATTAAACCTCAAGGACATACGATCCCAAAATCTTATCGGCTAGTGTTTCCCTGCACAAACAACATAGCTGAGTATGAGGCATTGATAATCGGCATGAAAATTGCAATAGATTGGAAGATCGCAGAACTTCAGGTTTTTGGTCATTCACAACTTGTTATAAACCAAATCAATGATGAATATCACACTAAAGATGACAAGTTGATAACTTACAAAAGAATGGTGGAAGATCTCAAGAAATACTTTGTTAACATCAAGTTCATACAGATTCCATGCATTGATAATAAAGCAACAGATGCTATGGCTACAATCACCTCTCTACTCCAATTGTCAAATAATCAGAGATGATATGATTTCCTAGTGGAACAATTATTTTCTCCCGCCCATGACAATCCTGAAACACCAATCATTTGCCATCTTACGCATTCTGACTCTTTCTTATATGGCCAAATTTACACTTACCTGAAAGATGCTACTTTACCCTTAGGCTTGTCTAGGAATCAAAAATGGAATTTCATTCATCAATCATCCCATTACACCTTAATTGCTAACATCTTATACCTGCGTGATCTAGATGGTACCCTCCTTAGGTGTCTTGAATGCGATGAATCAGAAAAAGCCTTACAAGAGGTCCATGGTGGAATTTGTGGGACACATTCAAGTGGACTAACCTTAGCGAAGAAACTTGTAAGATTAGGATACTACTGGCCAAACATGGAGAAAGAATCATTCGCCTTTGTGAAGAAATGTGCCAAATGTCATATTCATGGGAATCTCATTCATGCTCCTGCTCAAGAATTACAACCTTTTACCACAACATGGCCTTTCGCTCAGTGGGGATTAGATTTGGTTGGCAAGATACATCCATCATCTTCAAATGGACACAAATTTATCATTACAGCCACTGAATATTTCACTAAGTGGATTGAAGTTGTTCCTCTGACAACTGTTATGGGTAAACAAATCTCTTCATTTATCTTGAATCATATTATTTGCAGATATGGCATTCCGAGCTCCATTATAACAGATAATGGTAGACCCTTTAAAAATCAAGATGTTGATGAACTATGTGAAAGATTTCGCATCCAACACAGGTACTCCACACCTTATTATCCGCAGGGGAATGGTCAAGCTGAAGCTTCAAACAAAACAATTCTGAAAATTTTAAAGAAAACAGTGAATGAAGCAGGTCGTGATTGGCATGTTCAGTTAAATCCAGCATTATGGGCCTATAGAACAAGCATTCGCACACCGATAGGAGCTACTCCTTATTCTTTGGTCTATGGAGCAGAAGCTATTTTACCACTGGAAGTTGAGATCCCTTCACTTCGAGTATCACTCAAAGGGCTAATCAATGATGAAGACTACAGAGTATCAAGGTTACAAGAGTTGGAACTACTTGATGAACGACCAAACTGTGGTTAATCACTTGAAGGGATACCAACAAATCATGTCTCACAGTTACAACCACAGAGTCAAACCATAGAGTTTTCAAGTGGGTGATTTGGTCCTCAGAGAAAACCCTCGAAATCAACAAGATCGGAAAAAGAAAGGCAAGTTTGAAGCAAATTGGCTAGGCCCGTTCGTTATCATTGCAAACTATGGATCGAGGGTATATCAGTTGTCGACAGCAGAAGGAGACCTGTTTGAAGATCCGATCAACAGCATTCATTTGAAGAGGTTCTACACTTGAAAAAAAATCAAAAACAATACAAAAAGTCCTAAAAGAAAATCCATTGCCTTGATGAAAACCTGGCAAACATGCGTCTTGGTAATAGTAAAAAAATCATAAAATCAGGAAAAAGTGCAATAAAATCAAACAGTGAAAACCTGGCAAACAGGCATTGTTTGTGATTTCATTTAGCTCTCTCATCTATTAGGATTCATTCTGCATATACATTCTCGCATCAGCATCACACACCTCACTATCACATTCACATCATTTTTCTTGAAACGACAAGGATCTCATCATGGCTTGATGATTTGAGGTTTATCCATCACGATGGTTGTGTCTAGCAAGAGTCAGAGTACAAGGTCACTAGGGGGCAATTTGCTTTTATAGGAGGTAGACAGCAACGTGTGTCTAGCATCAGAATGTCTAAAACAATAGTTTCTGAGCTTACATGTTTATCTTGACAGATGATTTAAAAGACAAATTGGATGATCTTAATCTGAATAAAATTAATGACAAAACCTACAAGCATAAGTTGCAAATTGTTGTTTTGATATTTGATGACATCATATCTTTGGAGTGGTTCAATGATGTACTGAACTAGAATCACAAGGAAGAAGTATGATTTTTCTTTGCTTGCTGTCTGTAGTTAATCATTAGTATTATGTGAATTGGTCGCAGGACATGCTCTACAACGTATCATTGATGACATTTCAGAATTTGCATAAGAAAATGGTTAACTTTTGTCTATTTATGCAAGCAATACTCAGGTCATCTTGGTTCAATTATACCTCGATGCTTGTATTAACTTGCTACATTAAACATTATGGAAGTAGTATTCAGGTCATCATTGGTGCTAACATACCCTTTGATGCTTGTACTAACTTTCAACATATCAAAAGGCTCAATGATGATAACTAAACATAGCAAGAAATGGCAACAAGGAGAATGGTTCATTAATTCATTTAGGGTTGCATTAATTCATTTAGGATTGCATAATTCATTTCCATCTTGAGGTTCCTTTTAAATAGATTTTTGAGGGTGGATCACATTCTTACAATATCTTTTTTTTTGAAAATGGTTGAGTAAGACTGGACATTTGTTGCATCTCATCATCTCATTGTCATATTCCTTATCATATCATTTTCCATAATTATACATCATAGGCATTCATTACATTATAGGCATGATTATCATTCATCATTCATTAACATATACATCTGCATATTTCATACATTCATAAAATAAGAAATTGCATTCATTTTTTTACGTCATTACATCATATATCATAAGATCATTACATAAGTGCATTTTTCATCACCATCATCATCATACATTACACATCTCATCTAAAAAGCATTCACATCTTATATATTGCATTCCATACATACATCATAAAAGAAATATTATCATCATTACATCATTATACATACATAACATATAAAAATCCAAATAAAATATCCATAACATATGCATAAATCATCCATAACACATATATAATCAAATCACCACTGCATATCATAGATCTCATCAAAACAAATTTCCAGGAATACAAGGATATCAAATATTTCAAAAAGATATATCATACAATGGCATCAATGTGTATAATAACTGCTCATCAAGGAGGGGCATCTGGCCGTGGCTCATGGCTACTACTACCGCTAGAGGTAGCGGGTCTCGCTGGATCTCTACTTCCGGAGGCTCTGCTCTCTCGTCTGGGTGGCTGGCCCACACTCCTAGACACACTCCTGGAGTGACTACGTGAGTGAGTCCGAGACCGAGTACTTGACTAAGTGAAGGCTATCTGCCGCTCAAGTGGCACTACCTCAAAATATCGCATCCTGTAATACTCGACCTCCCGAGTAGTCTCTAATCCCTTGGCCATAACCTCTCCAATAGAGGTGCTCTCCATTGACCTCAGTAATCTCTCAGCTACCCCCTCGACCTGTATGCATCTCTCTCAGAAGCTATCCCTCTCGGCCATAAGTTGTGCTATCTGTGGGTCTAGAGGTGGAGGCTATGCTATCTATCCCTGTAACTGGCTAATGGTTGCCTGGGCCTATGCTAACTGACTCCTCTGAGTCTGAACCTCAATCTGCATAGCATCTACCTATCCCTATGACGGAGCCCTGATGGTGATCCACGGTGCTGAAGTACTGGCCTGACCCACTACTCTAGATGTCTGTGGCCTGGTACTGAATGGAATATCAAAGAACAGTCTTTGTCTCCCACCACCCCCATCTTCCCCATCATCAGAGTCATCTAACTCCTCCTCTGTCCCCTTGATCTCGGAGCTCTCACCATCTATATCCATAGCTCCCCCGCCAATGTCTACCTATACCTGCCCCTGATCTTGTGGCTACTTTACCCTTGCCTGGATAACTGGACCTCCCATCAATGGGGCAGGCTCATATGGACTAGTAAACCGTGGAAAGGGATGTGTGTAGAAATATGCAGCATAATCACCTATCATCCCTGCATCTGTAACCTCTGGTCGTGTGGTCCAATCATCGGGCTGCAACTCAAGGTACTCCTCTCTGGCGGCCTCAATGGTCAAAATTGGCCCCACTCTGGTATGTCTCCTCGATGCCTGGCATACTGTGCTATCCCCTGGGGCATCATTTGAACCCATCCAAACTGTCTCAAAACCCTCCGACTTAGAAATCTCTCAATAATGAAGGGGGTGCGTCCAATCAAGTATCTCGGCCTCGCCACATATGGCATCTCTAGGTCGTCTATCTACCACGGGTCACAATCCACATACGGTTGCCAGATGACCGTGTCCAAATCATCCAGTACCTGTCACCAATACTCTAGTTTTCCCAGCCTCGGCTGGACAAGGGGCCCTGTGTATGCATAAACGTATGGAAATCCGAGAGGGCGATCTCTCCTGATAATAGGCCGAGTGATGGAAAAATGCTCCCATGCAAATAATTGTAAAAGAGTCACCCCGTAGGAAAGACTCTTCCCACCTGTATACACAACCTGATGAAGGTCATAATATAGATGGGCTAACATGCATGATCCCCATGCATATCTGATACGGTGGAGAAGCATGTCCTCCAAGATCCGACCCCACCCTAATGATAGTCCCTTTGACTTACGATCAGGACAAAGGAAACCACCGATCATCCCTGACAAAACCAATGGTAGTGGGGCGTACCTCTCTGTCATCTCCTTCCAGGGAATCTCATATCCGCAGACATGAGAATCTTGGAAGACTCGTCTCAAAGCCTCTGTACCCCCAATCTCCTTGTGATCATAAATCACAAGCTCTCCAACCACAGGAATACCCAAAATCTTGTAGACATCCTCTGGTGTCACTGTAATCTCTCCTATCGGTAAATGGAAGGTGTTGTGCTCACTGTGCCACCGCTCTGCTAAGGCAGTCAACAGTCCCCTGTTGACCCGATATTGCGGGATACTCAACAAAGCTCTCAAGCCACACTGGTCTATCATTGCCAAATCATCAAGGGATAGTCGGGGAATCATCTCCCATGTCTGCGGAAATCTCTCTCTGATCTAAAGCAGACCAAAATCCTCCTTTACAAAATTATCAAGCAAGCATGCAAAATAAATCAGCAAATGGATATCATCAATCAATCAATACATCAAGCAAGTTTACATCACACCTAATTTGTTTT
>CM021109.1:9712525-9847071 GCA_007115665.2 Sequoiadendron giganteum
TAATTGTAAAAGAGTCACCCCGTAGGAAAGACTCTTCCCACCTGTATACACAACCTGACGAAGGTCATGATACAGATGGGCTAACATGCATGATCCCCATGCATATCGGGTATGGTGGAGAAGCATGTCCTCCGAGATCCGACCCCACCCTAATGATAGTCCCTTTGACTTGCGATCAGGACAAAGGAAACCACCGATCATCCCTGCCAAAACCGACGGTAGTGGGGCATACCTCTCCATCATCTCCTTCCAGGGAATCTCATATCCGCAGACATGAGGATCCTGGAAGACTCGTCTCAAAGCCTCTGTACCCCCAATCTCCTTGTGATCATAAATCACAAGCTCTCCAACCACAGGGATACCCAAAATCCTGTAGATATCCTCTGGTGTCACTGTAATCTCTCCTATTGGCAAATGGAAGGTGTTGTGCTTGCTATGCCACCACTCTACTAGGGCAGTCAACAGTCCCCTGTTGACCCGATACTGCGGGATACTCAATAGAGCTCTCAAGCCACACTGGTCTATCACTGCCAAATCATCAGGGGACAATCGGGGAATCATCTCCCATGTCTGCGGAAATCTCTCTTTGATCTGAAGGAGACCAAAATCCTCCTTTACAAAATTATCAAGCAAGCATGCAAAATAAATCAACAAATGGATATCATCAATCAATCAATACATCAGGCAAGTTTACATCACACCTAATTTGTTTTTCATATCGCATGGAAACAAATTTAACAGTCATCATGACTTAATTTGACTTTCAAACAGGAAAGAAAATCTATCATCTAAGTTGTTTTTTATATCGCATGGAAATAAATTCAACAGTCATCATGACTTAATCTATTTGACTTTCAATTAGGAAAGCAAATTATCATCTCTATTTTGTTTTTCATATCGCATGGAAGCAAAATTTATCAAATCTATTTGTTCTTCAAGCACGAAGGAAAATTTATCAAATCTATTCATCGATGATATTCAAATGTGTAAAAAAATCTGTTGTCTAATCTAGCAACAATCATCAAGCATGCATCAATTTTTCTTTTTAATTGTAAATTGGCAAAAATTCATAAATGCTCTAAAACCATGAATGCGCCATTTTATTCCATGGATGCGCTAAAACAGTCCACGGATGCGCCATTTCATGTATGCGCTAATTCATTAATCAAATGCACTATAACAGTGCATGGATGCGCTAAATCACCTATGCGCTACTTTATCATTGTCCGCAGGCAAGTTTCATGGATGTGCCATTTTATCTATCCTATGCGCTAATTCCCCTATGCGCAATTATTTGGCCTCTATGCACAATTGTTCTATTCCTATGCGCGAGCTTGGATGTGCTAAACTATCTACCATATGTGCTAAAAGACCTATCGCATGTGCTAAAACAAAATTTTGAAATTTGAAAAAATTCAAAAAAACATCTAAAAACGCATAAAAATTTTATGGAGAGGTTTGGATCAACTTACCGGAGGTCCATACGTCAGTGGTCTCTGATGATGATGACCTCGCTCGAATCTGTGGCTCTCATACGAGATCGGCATCGCTTTTATCTCTCTCAGAGCTCCAATTTTTCTCAAAGGTTACTATTTAAATGAAAGTGACATTTCACCTTTTTCATCTTTTAAAGGGGTAAAAATAGCATTTATTACTAGGCAAAGTGCTATTTCGAGAGTTAAATCGCCATTTTTCTCTGAAATCATCTGAACATCTTCCAAATCAGTCTCATAATCATTCTCATCACGTGATTCATCTCTCGAGGGGGCATATAGCATCATCAACAATTTTTCAAAGTCAGGGGAAAATTCTTTGAAGCAATGCGTAAAACACATCACTTTAAAGAGGGGCAAAATGTAAACATCTAAAAATGGTCACGGTCGATCGAACCTATTAATTAATTAAATATGAATTATTTAATTAATGTTTCTTAAGTCTTCTACATATAAATAAATTTAATTATTTATTTATATTGTTCATTTTCTAATTCTTCTAAATTAATTAAATAAACGAACTTTATTTAATTAATGCTATCTTCCTCTTAATTAATTAAATAAATTTTACAATTTATTTACATTAATTATCAAAGTTTAAATTCTAAATTTAAATGATTATTCTTCCCTCCACATTTAATTAAATATTTTCAATATTTAATCATTTTCCAAATTCCCACTTCTCTCACAAAAATTAAATATTTTTAATATTTAATTAAAAGGCTTTTTCCTTTTCTCATAATTAAATATTTACAATATTTAATTAAAGCCTTTTTACATTTCTCTCACACATAATTAAATATTTATTTATTTAATTATGAGAGACACTTTTCAATTGTCTCTTCATTTTTCTGTCTCTCAGAATTCTGCCTTCTTTTCGAATTCTCGATCCCTCACCGTTCATTCCAATAGGTTTGAACTCGACCGTCGATCTTGGCCAATCGAATTCCTACCTTCAAAAATCTATAAATATAGCTCTTTCATGAACTAAAAAGGGACCTCGAATCTCATACTTTCATGCGTAGTTATTATAGTCGCATATTAAGCATTTCATAACATTTCAATTCAATAAGCTCAATTTTGTAGATGCATATGCATTTTAATAATCTCATTCTCTCAAGTGCCATTCTATAAGCTGTGTTTGCACAACTGAGAGCTAACATATTGGAGCGAATCCTTGGAGATAGAGGAAAATGGAACAAATTTGAAGAAGCTAAGATTTAGAGTTTGCATTTACTTTATTAATTTAGTTTTCTTCAATCTAATGTTTCATTGGTGTATTAGATTAGATTCAATTTAATTGACGCATTTTCTCATCCACAACTACCCTAGCTATCAAAGTAAATAATATGCAGTCAAATCGCTCGTATCGCTCGGCCAAAGTATCCCATATGATCTCATGTCAGTCAATCCCCAAATCCCTGACATCCTCATATACATAGTAGGTGGTCAAAGTCTGATATCCTTGGCCTGGATCATATTTGATCTGCTCACCTCAGATAGGTAGTTGTAGGATCCTGTAGACATCTTCTAATGTGATAGTAGCCTCTCCTATAGGAAGATGAAACAAACATGTCTCAGAATTCCATCTCTCAACAAGTACGGTCAACATCCCCCTATTTTCCCTAATAATGGGCATGAAGGTAACATGATATAAGCCAAGATGCCATAACCTGCGCTTTTCAGTGCTAGTCAACTGGCCCCGTAACTAATATGTGTATGGTGATCATGACTATCATGTGTAAATCAGATCTAGATGAACCTATGGCCAGCACAACAAACACTGAGTCAGTTAAGAAAATTACCTCAACCTATATGGCACATGCCATAGAAGCAAGTCAATCCTAATCTAGGGCAACTTTATCACCAGTCAATTGCATCACATAATTCTTAGTTGTGTCGTGTAGTGGCGATTGTGTCGCATGTTTTCGCAGATGCATCATAGAAGCTCGATTGCATAGAAACCCTAAATCAATCAAGACCTATGCCTAAACTTGCATCATTCCTAAGGCGGTTGCATCTAATCCCTAACAGTTGTGCATAACTGCAGTCACTTACGTCGCTCATTCACAACTACAATTAAGCAACCCACAAATGTGTCAAAAAAATTCAAATCCCTATCCTACCCTAGGCATGTTCTTATCACTTGCATCGAATCATAGGAAATTGCGTCAAACGTGATAGCACTTGCGGCTATCCCTGAATGACGCAATTGACTACTAAAATTTTAACCTACCTAAAAGTGCGTGAAATCAAAATTTGACAAAGTGAGTTTGTAGGAACTCACCAGATCTCCTGCACCCTTCGGTCGTCTGAATTTACACACTCAGTATGCTTCGTGCTCACTATGGGGAACATGCTCCATTTTTACTCAAAGCTCCTAATCTCCAAAATCCAAATGTGCAAAATGAGCTTTTCACTTGCCAATTTGTTAATTATACCTCCTAAAAATTAGGGTTTTAATAGGGTTTGTGCTGGCTACACTTCTCTTAAGCCTTGAAACTGCAGTCTATATACCCCGAGGGTGCTAAAAGTCATTTCTTTCATCACCATGGAATTTTCTCCCTATTAATTTCACCTTTTCGGAACAATTTTCAAATTTTTTGAATTTTTTTTGGAAAATTTATAAAATTATTTTGAGGGGGCATAAGTCTACCTTGCTTACATTAGGGCACATTTGACTCAAATTTCTTTGAAACAATGCAATAGACTGCATTGTATCAAAAAGGGGCAAAATATAGACACTAAAATTTTTCCTAGGCCTACGACTCTTATTTTCTTCATAAATCTTTTATCATTTTCCCTCTCATTCTTCATAATTAAATAATTTTAATTATTTAATTATTTCCTAAGGTCATAAGTCCTCTATTAATTAGATAATTCTAATTATTTAATTAATTCATTTCTATCTTTATTCCTCCTTGATTAATTAAATAAATTTAATTTATTTAATTATGTCACTAATTAAGTCCTTTTCTTTCTAAAATTAAATAAATTCTTATTGATTTAATTTTTATCCACTTTCCACTATAATCAAATAATTATTTTAAATTATTTAATTAATTCATTAGCCTCTTCCATCATAAATTAAATAAATTTTATTTATTTAATTTGGTCCACTCTCTTGAATTTTGAATTAAATTATTATTTAATTCAAAATGTCCTCTTTGCCACATTCCTCTATATTTTCATTATTTAATTATTCATTAGCCACCTAAATTAAATAATTTTATTATTTAATTTCTCCTCTCTCCTCTTTATTCGTGTCGATCCTTACCTATCCACTTCTCAATTAACCTCCACCTTTGATTGAAGTATCTTATAATTTAATCTTGATCGTCAATCCTTATCATTTTCCCTAATTTAGCCCTAACCCTATTTCAGACCTCATATTTTAATCTTGGCCATTGATTAATTGTCTTTCAATCTTATCCTTTCATTTGAAATTGACTTCCCTATAAAAAATCTTGTCATTGTCATTTATCATCCACCCACAAACTTTCTAGAGTCATCTTGCTATCTTGCTATCAAGTCATTAAATCAAGTACATCCATAGTCATTTAGAATCTTCAATATTTTGCTTTGTCATTGTCATAGGCCTATTTGCATACTCAAAAATCTGAGGGAAATTACTATATTCAAGCAAAATGGAGAAGTGCAATGAAGGTGAATCAATGGTGGCATGAAGATTTGGTAATATTTCTTTATGTTTATTTGTGCTTCATTTTTTATTAGGGTTTGATTTATCTCCATTATTGCCTAACCTTTAATATTTTAACCCTGATTATAGATACATCACTATCGATGCCTATCTTGATTGCTATCTAATAAAGTTATTAACCAATCTCATTTATAATCTGTAGTGGACATCATGACTTTGTATTTGAGAAGTGTGATCTCATTAACCCATAAAATTCTTGGAAGCATGACAAAAATATGGAAGCATTAGGATATTATTTAACTGATATTTTGCATGTAATCATAACTGAGTCATTACTCATAATGCATGATGTGAAATTCCTTCTGAGAAGAGTTGATCAAGGTATTTGGCCATAATACAGAAATATTCTTAAGATTGGGTTATTTGCACTAAAGTTGGCTCTTCATCAAGGAAGTGGCCACTTGAATCAAATCAGAATAATCATATGCGAGCAGTATAACTTTGAAAAATACTTACAAGGTCTGGTGAACACGGGTATCCAATGTAGTCTTAGCTAGCTACTTGAGTATGGCTATTTTCATGAAGATCCACATTTAGGGAATCTTCTTGCCACACCTAAGGGAAAACTTGCATTTTTGGATTTTGGAATAATGAGTGAGACACCTCAAGAGGCTACATTTTCCATCATTGGTCATGTTGTTCACATGGTTAAGGCAAGATTATGCATTGGATTTTCTATCACCTGATATAGATGTAACACCTATTGTTTCGACATTTAAAAAATTCTTTGATGAAGCACTGAATTTAATAGTGAGTGAGCTAAACTTTAAAACCGTTGTGGATGGATTTGGGGCCATTCTATAAGAACATCCTTTTGATGTTTTGACATCTTATGTTTTGATACTGAGATCGGTGATAGTTCTTCAAGGACTGGCTCTTTATGCTAACCCTAATTTTAAAATACCTGCTACTTCATATCCTCATTTTTCCAAGAGGCCTGGGTGACATTTCTCTAGGAAGGTTTAGGTTACTTGAAGGAATGTACAAGAAAATTGCAAGAATATATTGAGTGTTCTCTTGAGATGGCAGCTTTACCCACATCATTTAGTCCAAATATGGATGAGCTAAGCTTAAGTGATCTTAACCTTATTTATTCTTGTACTCAAGATAAAAAACTTATGGTGGAAATAAGCTCATGAAATTTCACACAAGGATTTTTACACAAAGAAAAACTATCAAAGCTGATTGATCCTCAGCTAAGATTTGTTGGGGTTACCATACAAGAACGTCTCAGATCTAAAATCTAAAACTAGTAGTGCCTCAGTGACTTTCATTTCTTCAAATCACTACAAAAGCACTAACAACTATGCCATAAAGTGGAAACAGGCACATTAGTACACCCCCATTGATCCTTCTGAGAAAAGAACATGCAAACTTAAACCAGATTCAACACCATGAATAGAAAAAAAAATGAACACACAAATTAATGTGGGGAAAACACTTTTAGGTAAAAAACCTCACACTCCAAAAGATATAGCCACTGTATTATTCAACAACTAAATAGTTACAATACAATATCAGGCTCATAGCCATTACAGGAGTTACATCTTTTTCATCTGGAGAAATAAAGGCAACAACATAGATTTGCAACCTTACACTGTTACAATCTCTTCACAAGACATATAGTGAAGATTCCCTTTAGCTCCTCAACCCATTAGCACAGCCAAACTTTCAGCCGACATAGCCTAGCGGCCACCTCAGGTTCACATCTGCTCAGGTTTCGAGTGTCTCAGTGTTCATTGTTACAATGCTCTACACATACCGCTCGAACACACACTCTCCGATCATTGACATAGCTCACTAATCATGGATCTGCCAATCTGCCAATCATTCGATCTTTCGATCTAATCTCTATCGGCTTGCTCTTCTTTCAGCTTCAGCTTTTTAGCTTTGGCTTACTATCGATCAACATCCAGCCTCACCTTTCGGCTCACTACCAATTGGCCCTGGCTCTAGTCGATCATTCTATCAACTTTAGATAGACATATGTTAACCAGCGACCATCAAGATCTAAGGATACCCCACTGATAAGCTTCACCATCTCGGGTTGTGTGCACTTCCCTAATAGCTTACATTGAGCCACCTTGCAATCAATTCTACACTCTGATCAAACCCTCGAGATAAGCGCCCAAGCTTTTGGTCACTAGCCACTGATCTGCAACAACGATGCAAAATCAACCAATGAGATTTTTCAATGTGTTGTACTACCATTCATCCACCACTTGCAGATCAGTCACCCTGAGCTCCATCGCTAACCATCAGTCAAACTTTCGAGGTTCAACAGTCAAAAAATCTATCACTAGCCAAGGGAAAAGCCCTCACGGTATGGTGGTTAGCCAAACAACCACCAACTACTAGCAAACTCTTGCGGAACCGCCAGCCGAACAAAACCACCACCGCAGTCGGGCCTACCGAGACATGCGTCCACCGCTCGTGGACTTCCGAGGCACCAAGGAGGGAAACACAAATATTACCTCGAGCTCGCCCGAAACAATCTTTCACTACTACCATACGTCCATCATCCTCGCATTTCGATTAGAACACACTCAGGTCCCACCGAGCTACGTGTAAGCCGCTCAAACTTTCAGGGCATCTCAAAAGGAATTCGTAATATTCCATGGCCTTTCTCTGAAATTTCGACAAGTGTCCACGTCCAGAAACAGTTAGCATAAACCTCAGGACCCATCATCCTTCCGGTGCGAACACCTCCTTAACTCACTGCCACGTGTCGAACGCACAAGAAATTACGCTCGACAAAAAGGTCTCAGTAGTACTTGCATCAGAATGGCACAAAACGCAAAGGACACCATCAGATCAAACCAATCATAACCGTCGATTAGGTTCATTGCCACTTGGTCCAACTTCAACCGCTCAACACATTATCGGTATATCAGTGGGATGTGAAATGTCACCCGCTGATATGAGAACACTTTGCCGATGAAACCAAATCTTGTCGCATCGGCACATTGGTGGAACAACACAAACTCTTCCGTCGATAGTGATCGCCAACCGATAAAGCATGTCGCCAAGCTAGACTCGTCGTGCCATTGCCAAAACACCCCCAGGAGTCCCACCGACCAAATAGAGTCTTGACAACAAGAAATAAGTTGAAGATATGAAGTCCGCAGACCAAAGTGATACAAGCCAGCTAGATTGAGGCACATATTTCCAATAATCTTGCACTTGAAGAAGACTTTCTAGCTTCCTCCAGAACCCGAACACAAGAATCTCTCCATAATTCTTCCGCACTCCAATCAAGACACCTACAATGACATCCGAGATGTCTACAAACATAGGAAATAGTTCTAGCCGTCCTTCACAGGAAAAAGGTATAAGCCAAGGCGAAACTGCACTAGTCTCTAGAACAAAAGCATCGAATCCTTAGAACAACAAAGGGATCAAGCTGTCACCACTCCACTGTGCTCACTAGCTATCCAGAAGCAACTCCAGCTTCAAAGCTCTCGAACACGACCACAAAACATGTAGTCATTCTCAAGAACAAGAAAAAACAATAAGCTAGAACAGAAACTAGAAAACTGACTGCACCCATCCAACTGATCAAACCCACACGACTGAAAATAACACCCATAGCTTGTGCTAATCCATCCAATCACCCATACCTCCAAGTTATGCACATTAGTAAAATCATGCCATCACATATCCACGCATCAACTACAAACCAAGCACCATGTGCCAACTAGTTAAAAGACCAAACACATCTAGGTACTCCTACTACAAATGTAATGTCCAAATGAATGCAAAGAACCAAAATGAGTGCATTCAACGCATCTCTTTGTTAGCATCCCAACAAATAGGGCACCATCACTAGTAATCTAGGCATACCAAGTCTACCAATCACAACACATAGAAGAGAATAGCCATGTAGCACCAAGGAACATCCATAATGATATGCAAACCTGCAAACCAAACATGCCCTCCTACACACACTTCTATATGCCAAATATGTCAAGTATGATCTCCTTCACATCCTAAAGGGAAGCCACTCAAAGAAGATCAAACCAACCCATACACTTATCTCCTACCAGTTCTCAAAAGTACCAGGAGATAAACTATGCTTCCCAACTTTCACTATGAATCCTCTAGAAACATAGAACAGAATTCAAGATCCACATCATGAAAGCAAGCATAAAACACATCTGAAAGATATAATGGGAAAATACCTCTCAGAAGAACTTCACTGCTGAGAAGACCAAGGGAAAAAGATGCTCCTCTAGGATATAACAACCGCCATGACTTATCTAAGAGCAATCTCCTTATCAGTCTATGTTGAACTTGCATTCAACCAAGGTGTAGGCTACTTAGACTTTCAACTATAAATAGTAGCAACAACCTCACCTTATTCTCCATGCATCCATGAGCACCAGCAACTGATCATCTCATGCTAGACTCCAATCTGCATTACTGTAGTGAACATTAAGTTCTCAAGCACATGACCAATGCACTCAAAACATAGAGAAACACCAGAACATTGTTAAAGCTAAAAACCTAGGAACATGAACTTATCATGACACCATGATCTTACCATCCCCCTTAGGAGATACCATGCTTTAGGTGACTCCACCGTGGTCTCAAGAGCAAAGCCTCATGCCAAAACTCTAAAAGGCCACTGCCCATCAAGCACCACCAACACCTCAACCAAAAACTTGCAAGAGTCCTCCATGGCTCCAGGATGCTACGCATCTTCAAATAGTTCCCTATGCAAATGCGAAAGAACTCTTCTGCAACAACAGGGTCTAAGAGTCCCTTCGGAAACATCTGCAACACCAAAGAAGATCATTCACCACCAAGTGATGAATACACAGTCACTGCTAAAGCTCCCACTGAACTGTGAAACTGAGCTTTCTAAGCACCATGACCAACCATCTGTTGATCCGAAACACCTCCAGGTACAATCGACAACATTGAACAACACCAAGATCTCCAAATCACGTAGACCGCACCATCACTATCAAAAACTTACACTAGAATGTGTATCAAGGTCTCAATGACATCATGATACTCTTGCTATAGGTCCCCATCACCGACTATTCAGGTACTCAATGCCATTCCCCCTCACATCCCAAAATAGCTACACCATTGCACAAGTGGCCATAGACAAGGCCAGCTAACAAATTTGCATCAAAATTGAAACTACCTCGTGGATATTGACAGTCCACTTTTGAGTTGACTCACATCAAACATGTAGGTAAAGATAGCCCACAATATGCTCAACTTGTAGATCCAAACAATGAAGCCTGCAAATCTATTATCACACTGGAAACTGAACAACTGAGATCTCAAAAAAAGAACCATGTAGACAACATGACTCAAACACCAGATCAAGCTCAGATCTGATTCACCAATCATGTCCACAACCCAAGCACCATAGTCTAGGAAACCGATAAGAAACACCACAAGAATGCTGAATGAAAAACACATACCAACACTCCCATGTAGAGAAGACATCACACCTCCTCAAACCATGTAGAACTGCAACTATCTCATCTAGACACACCCCAGAAGCTAGGGTCTAGAAAATAGATTAACAACAACTGCACATAACCACAAGGTTTACTTGACCATGCAAAACCTACAAAACCACCATGTTTCCAAAACACACATGCACCTCCATATTCACTACACATCTGGACGACTCAGGAGTCTGCACACAACCATCACGGTTAACCAGAACAGTGAACGCACATGAATATGCATCATAGACTTTTTAGAAAAATCTATAGAAAACCCTTCAACACCAAAAACATGAATCTGAAACATACAAGTACAAGGTACAGGTAAACAAGAACTCTAGGCCTACTCTAGACCAATTCCAAAACCACAACCATGCACAAGCATGCGAGAGAGCCAAGCTATTCAGAAGTTTCTAGACCACCCAAGATCAAATTCATAGCCATCATGCAATCAGGGTAATAGAGAAACCACCTTCAGTGCTAAGTTAGAACACCCAACACAAGCACAATAGTCCATGGTTGCGAAACAACCCAAGCAACTCCATACCACTAGGGGGCCTCTCACATAGACACCCAGTAGAATCACACTTTGTTGCAACACAACCATAAGCATACCTCACGCCCCTTGCATCAGGATCATTTGTTGCCAAACAGGAGCCTCAAACAACATCACCACAATATGATCAACTCCAAAACCTCCAATGTCTTTCATGTTGCATGTTGAATCAAAAGAGCAGGAACTCTTACTCATCGGAAAGATCAAGCATCAGCTGATTCCTCTAGATTTCCTCAAGCTTTCCAGGCTCAAAAATCTTCGTAGGAGAAATACCCATATCTTCGGTAACTAGGAGAAGGCTCTGATACCGCATGCTGGTATCATGAACAAGCCTTGACCTCTTTTAACCAGCTCTAATACCACTTGTTGGGGTTACCGTACGAGAACGTCTTAGATCTAAAATCTAAAACCAGTAGTGCCTTAGTGACTTTCATTTCTTCAAATCACTCCAGAAACACTAACAACTATGCCCCAAAGTGAAAACATGCATAGTTGTACACCCCCATTGATCCTTATGAGAAAAGCACATGCAAACTTAAACCAGATTCAACACCATGAACACACAAACAAATGAACACACAGATTTACGTGGGAAAAACCCTCTCGGGTAAAAACCCCACACTCCAAAAGATAGAGCCATTGTATTATTCAACAACTAAACGGTTACAATACAATATCAGGCTCATAACCATTACAGGAGTTACATCTTGTTCATCTAGAGAAATACAGGCAACAACATAGATCTGCAATCTTGTACTATTACAATGTCTTCTCAAGAAATATAGTGAAGATTCCCTTCAGCTCCTCAACCCATTTGCACAACCAACCTTTCAGCCGGCACAACCTAGTGGCCACCTTAGGTTCACATCTACTCAGGTTTTGAGTGTCTTAGTGTTCGTGGTTACAATGCTCTGCGCATATCGCTCAAACACACACTCTCTGATCACTAACCGAGCTCACCGATCATGGATCTACCGATCCACCGATCATTCAATATTTCGATCTGATCTCTATCGGCTTGCTCTGCTTTTAGATTCAACTTCTCGACTTTGGCTTACTATCGATCAACATCTGGCCTCTCCTTTCGGCTCAACACCAATCGGCCTCGGCTCCAGTCAATCATTCTATCAGCTTCATAGACATATGTTAACCAATGACCATCAAGGTCTAAGAATACCCCACTGAAAAGCTTTACCATCTCAAGTTGCGTCCACTACCCTAGTAGTTGACATCGAGCCACCTTACAATCAATTCTGCACTCTAATCAAACCCTTGAGACAAGAATCCAAGCTTTCAATCACTAGCCATTGATCTGCAACAACGATGCAAAATCAACCAATGAGATTTCACCACGTGTCGTACTGCCATTCGTCCAGCGCTTGCAAATTGGTCACCCTGAGCTCCATCGCTAACCATCAGTCAAACCTTTGAGGTTTGACGATCAACAACTCTGTGGCTAGCCAAGGGGAAAGCCCTCACAGTATGGCGGTTAGCCAAACAACCGCCAACAGCTAGCAAACCCCCACAGAACCGCCAGCCGAACACAACCACCGCCGCAGCCGGGCCCATCGAGACACACGTCCATCGCTCGTGGACTTCTAAGGCACCAAGGAGGGAAACACAAATATTCCCTCAAGCTCGCTTGGAAAAAACTTTCGCTACTGCTATGCATCCATCATCCTTGCACTCTGCTTAGAACACAGTCGAGTCCCACCGAGCTACATGTAATCCACTCATAAAATTTCGGGGCATCTCAAAAGGCATCCGCAATATTCCACGGCCTTTCTCTGAAATGCCGACAAGTGTCTGTGGCTAGCAACACTTAGCATAAAGCTTGGGACCCACCATCCTTCCACTGCGAACACCGCTTTAACTCACTGTCACGTGTCAAACGCACGAGTAATTCCGCTCATAAAAAAAGTCTCAATGGTACTTGCATCAGGATGGCACGAAACGCAATGGACATCATCGAATCAAACCAATCAAAACCATCGATCAGGTTCATTGCCGCTTGGTCCAACTTCAACCACTCAACACATTAGCGGCATATCGGTGGGACATGAAATGTCACCTATCGATATGAGAGCACTCTACCAATGAAGCCAAAGCTCATTGCATCGGTGCATCAGTGAAACAACACAAAGTCTTCCACCAATAGTGATCGCCAGTCGATAAAGCATGCCACCAAGCTAGACCCATCGGGTCATCGCTAGAACACCCCCAGGAGTCCCACTGAGTAGACAAAGTCTCGGCAACAAGAAATAAGTGGAACACATGAAGTCCCCGAACCAAAGCAATACAAGCCAGCTAGATTGAGGCACATATTTCCAACAAGATTAGCGGCAAAGGTAAATAACATAGTGTTCCACGAGGACGTGTCCCCCTAAAAAACCTTGTGTTTCTTAGACGGAGACGTCTCAGAGACTTGGGGACTTGGGGTAGACGTCCCCCCACCAGCCACCACCAGCGCGACCATCCCACCACCAGTGTCACTATCTCCAAGATGCTTCTAGGACATCAAGGATGCTGGGGTGTCCTCAATACGTCTAGGGGACTCCTAGTTGTCTCCAAGATGTATAATTCTTATACTTATACATCTTTTTATAACTATTTTTTCAAATACTATATGTATTGCAAAACCTTGCCGCCCCCCGCAACCGTCCCCCGTCATCATCCTCTGTCGCTGTCCCCTCATCGTCCCCAAACTTAGACCCCTCCATTCTCGCATCCCTGAAATACGTTCCGTGTTGTCCCTCTGTCCCCATGCCAATCACCGAAACCTCGTGGAACACTAAAATTACATGACATTGGCCCGACGCATAATGCACATTGTTAAAATTGTATGAACAAAAGATTTTGGTATTTCATGATGTTTTGCAAACTTTTGGCGGCACCTGAATTAGTTGTAACTACTGCTTTGAAAGCTGACACTTCATAAAGGATTTGGAAGCGATCAATTAATTTAATGAATGATAGAAGGTTTCCAATTGAGGTCCAGCCTAAAAATGAAAGCCTTCCACATGATTATTTGTTAAATGATAAGTGGTTTTCAAGTGCCAGATGACGAAATGAAAAAGAGAAATCGAGAAGTTTTTCTTAAAATAAATAAATCAAGAGTCGATTTGTATTCAAAGGAGCGGTTACGAAGAGGGAAAAGGGTGAAATGCTATAAAAAGAAATTCATCCAAATGGAATATGCTAAGTCAACGAAATTAAAAGAGGACAGAGCAAATAAAGTTCTTTTAAACCTGTCGCTTCAGCAACAACCATATGGCTCTTTGGACATTTAATCTCATATGTTGTATTTAATTTTAACGATTCTTTTAGAGAATTAGTTATAAACCGTTTGGCTCTTAAACTTTCGAAGGGGAAGAAATTCTTTTGCAATGAGTTTTAAAGAAACAATTACGAAACTAAAAGAGCTCATTAGGGAAATTTATAAATATGTAATCTGAAACCATTATGCAGGGTCCAATATTCGGTCTACTTGTGAGTGTCCATATTACACTGTGATGTACAATAGGAAACCAGATCTAAAGGAGGAACAATAAAATTTTGTTATTTTCTGAAAGGATTTCTTTGTTTGTGTGCAATGAATATAAGTGTGATACTTAGCATTTATGAATAATTCTATGAGCTCTGATAATTGTTGAGAATTTATGAATGATTTTGCGAACTCTGATAATTGTTGGAATGTTAACTCTCTTTATAGATGCTATGTTCTTTGTGTTGCATTTATTTTCTCTTACGAACAAGTAAAATTGGAGTTAGTTGAGTTTGTCCTTCTATTATTGATAATCTAGTGTGTGAGTTGTGATATTGGTGGTGTTCATCTTTTAAAATATTTTGTTGAGGTTCTTGAGTTTCTTTCAATCGCATCTATTTTATGGCTATGGATAGATGTTAGTTTGCCTTTTCATGTTTTCTACTTAAAAGCACACCCTTATTTTCTTAAATTCAAAAAACTAAAAAATATGTCATACGAGGGAGCTACCCCTCCAAACGTAAAGGATAATTGTTACTCCATAACAATTTATCCATTTTTTGGTGCATATTTTCGCTTCCCATTGAGCGATTCTATTGATTATTTGTAGCAACAAAACTATTTACCAACAGATTGATATCCATATAAGCTTGTACATGTGCACTTCTAGAGCATGTGTACAAATATGTTCCTAAGAATAGAGTACACAAGTTTCTTATCATAACAATTTAAAATATTAACACATCAACTTAATTATTTTCACCCCACAATTTTCTATAATAACAATTTTCTTTGTACAATAATATTATACTAGCAATCGCACCTTGGTGTACAATAAGTACACCAAAGAGGTGTGGAAAGTCAATTTGAAAAAAATGGTTTATTTTTTGGGTACTTTTTTGCAACAAAGGTCTCAATGGAGAAGTGATATGCATCCATTTACAAGGATTCAAACATGATTGAAACAAAACCCTTGAATAAGGAAAATAATTGTAGTTTCACCCACCTTGTCTTGTCTATTTTTTTCCATATGTACAAATTCAAATGTTAAGCTACTATCATGTAAAAAAATTGTACCAGATATTACAAGGCCATCTAGAGGGATGCTTTCATCGACTTTCACAACCAAAATGGTGTCAATTTACATAACCTTAACATGTGCTTTTTCCCTGTTTTCCTTGATCATAGTAGTTTGAGACACTAGATTGGGTATAAGGAAAATAATGGCATAATGTAATTTAATACTCTCAAATCCCCTCTCTTTGTTCTTTAAGTCTCACTCATTTTTTTCCTCTATCTCCTTACCCCCTCTTCTCTCTCTTGCTCTTCCCCCGCTATCCCTCCCTCTTTCTATCTCTATGTCTCCCTCTCTCTAATGCAAACATAACACAATTTTGTTGGTAATTGAGCCTAATTATCTTCCTCATTCAAATGTTTTGTTTCAGTTGTGTTTGGATCCCTATAAAAGGATACATAGTTTATTTGAAGCTATCAATTCTTCATTGAGACCTTTTTTTGCACAAACATGATTTGGTAAATGACCTACCAATTGAACTCATGTACTGTAAAAAATTTTCCCAAAAAAAGACCATTTTTTTTCCTAATTGACCTTCTACACGTCTTCAACATACCCATTGCACACCAAGATGTGATTGCTAGTTGTAAATTATGATAAAATATTAAATACAATCAATGGCCATGAAATTTAGGCCATGTAGGCTATTGCGATGACTTCAAAAAAGCCAAGACTTGATACATTTCTTTGTTGTGAATAGATAACTTGTATGTTTATGCCAAGGCCTATCCTTATTTGAAGTTCATGGAGCTTATTTTGTTCAACAATGGTAGGGATTGACAGATAATCGATGCAAGATAGTGAGAATGAATGTGGCCATTCATCTTGTTTTCACTATTGATGGGAAATATTTCCTTCTTGCTGTCATTTTATTTTTTTATTTACCATTTTATTTTGTGCTTCGATCAGAAGGCCCATCAATTAAGATTACATTATCATGATTGCATTAAGATTATAATATTTATATACTTAGTCATTATCTACCCAAAAAATCAACCAATCAAAATGCAAATGTTATATCATGATTCCTTTTATAAGAGTCAATTATGTGTGTGGGCCCCAAATTACATTATATACTAAAGATATATTATAAATATTATGTAATAATAATAATATTCTAATTTTTATTATATATAATATAATTTAATAATATCAATGAAATATATATAATATATATGCAACAAAAATAATAATATAGTAATAAAATATAATTAATTTTACATAATATAATATATTAATTAAGATGATTATTATAAAAAAATTATTATATACCAAAATATACACTTGAATATATAATATAAATATATAATTTTATAATGTTATGTTATATTGAATATTATATACTTTATATAATTGATGCAGACAATCCTCAGAACCTCATAACTTGCAAATTGATAGACTTTCCCTTTGTAATACTGAGGAAATACACATAATAGAAAAAAAACCAAAAATACAAATGCTAGAGTTTCTTACTCATTTGAAAAATGTTCTGTTTCTATTATTCAAAACAAGACTACATCTCTAGAAAAAGCTAACTCCTACGAGTCTAGCTCTCTCCTATTTATTTACCAAAAAACTCCTAAATAAACTCCTAAACTGAAATATCAAATCCTTAATTGACTCCAAAGACTATTAAGCAACAACAGTCTAAAACATAAATATTAACTCCTAAATTAACTCATACAAAGATTGTTAAGTGAACAATAGATCAACTCCTAAATTGACTACAATCAACAACTAGTCAAGGAATAGTTGCATCAATAATAAAATATATGTATAGTTACATAATAAATATATCTGAATATTAAATATTTGATATATTTATTGTTTCTCTTATTTTACATTAAAACATGGATACTATTTTTAAAAAAAATATGTATTCCAAGGTATTGATAGACTACAACTAATCCAACATTCTTAATATTTGTAAACATGGATCATATTTAAATGTGATAAACAATCAACAACCTACACTTTATCTCACATTTTTTTGATTTGAAAACATGGATCTCAATCAAAGAATATTAATATTCACATAGAGAGATAAAAACACCACTTGTCAAATCTAAGCACAAAAAAGAACGTAATATTAAGGACAATAATATTTTACCAAGTATAATATTAAAAAATAATAATAAAGCAACAATATAATAATTTAGTATTATTAATATAATTCTAAGAATAATATATTATTAATAGTTATATAATGATAGTAAAATAATATAATAATTTAATATTAGTAATATTTTATTATTAATAATATAATATTAAGAATCATAATATTTTACTATGTATAATATTTAAAAAAAGAAATTAATAATAATGTAATAGTGGGAATAATTTAATAATAAGAATAATATAATACTCATACCAAAATAATAATATAATATTATGAATAATAGAATGATTTTAATATTACTCATAAAATGGCTCTGCTAGCGAACAAGAAATACGAATTACAAAATTCAAAAACAAACATGTGAAAAATAGATCATACAAAAACAAAGGAAAATAAAGATGAACAAAACTTCAATACATGAAAAGAAGATCGAAAATCAGAACACAATTTAAACCATGAAGGGTGAGAAAGGAGAAACATTCAAAGAAGACAAATAGTAGAAGAGAACGGGCTAAGGGTTGATTTCAAAGTCCCTCATTACATTACATGGCCCAATAATCTGGAAATAAACCATAGAAGAAGGTTCAACAAACATAGATAAGAGAAATAATTTCAGAGAGGTTCCAAAATAAAGGAGAGAAGGTAGAAACTTTTCCACAATAGCACTGAAGGAATCAAGGATATAAAATAAGTAAGAAAGAAGAGACTCCACTAAAAAGTTCATAGAAGTAGGCAAAGGGAAGAAAAGATGGAAACAAGAAGAAGGTCAAACCTAAAATGGGGAAAAAGATGATTTTTTTTTTAAGAAACCAGAGAGCAGGAAAACCAAATAGAAATTGATTTAGAAGATGTGATATCAGAGGATAAGGAATTTCTATGCAAGGTTGCCATTATATGTACAATCATCGACCCTAAAAGAAGTAGGGAATCAATAACAAATTCAAAAAAAAAAGAAGATCAAGCAGAATCACAGTTTAAAGTTCCCGCCGAATGGTTATTTCACAGTATTTTTTCTTAATGAAGAGGATAGAAATGATATTGTGGAAGGTGGGCCAATGGATCTGGAGGGCAGCCCAATATTTATACAGAAATGGATACCTAATTTCAACCCTTTAGATCCTATCCCATATAAAGATTATACAATCTACCACTAGAATACTGATAGAAGGAGAGCCTGGAAAAATTTGGGAAAACTCTGGGAACCCTAATTGAGATGGACACCAAAATACTGGAAAATAACTCTTATCTATATGCAAGGATCAAAATAGCAACAATAAGAAGGATCCCAAAGACAATCACATTGAAATATAAAAAAGGGACTTGGAAGTAAGAGGTGGAAATAGAAAGCAATAAGGTTTTTTGCAGACTCTGCAAAAAATGGGATCATGAAACAATAAATTGTAGAGGCTTTTAGAAGAGGAAAATAGTATGAAGGAGAAAGGCTACGGTGGAGAAGATAGAGGTGGCCCCAAAGAAGGAGAATACCAAAATTCAGGAAGAAAGAAAGCTATACCTAGAAAACCAAACATAAAAAGGTAATAGTGAAGATATAAAGGAGAAAACAACAACATTTGTATCCAAAAAAATGGACTTATTATCTATACAAGAGGAACTGAACACATAATTAAGAGAAGAAGAAGAAGAATTATGTTCAGAAAGTGAAAACGAAGACTTTGAAGAACTAGACATAATAGAAAAGAGGAATATTTCCCAAACAACAACACAAATACTGGCCCCAATTATTCTAAAAGGGAAAAAGAAAAAGGGCAAGAAGACAAACAAGAAGAAAAGGGAAGAACTTGCGCAAGAAAAAGGGCTAAAAAGCATTAGAAATTTCCTTCAGAAGAAACTAGGAGAGGAGCACTCCCTCAATTAAGAACTATGAAGATCCTAACCTAGAATATTAGGGGTCTCAATGCCCCAAACAAAAGGTGACTAATTAGGCACCAAATTGAAAAAATAGAGGTAGATATCATGCTTTTTCAAGAAACAAAAATTGAAGATGAAAATAAGAAGCTATCATAGAAAAAAGGGTGGGAATCTATCCTAGCTAAACCATAAGGAATTGCAAGTGTTCTGGGAATCCTTCGGAGAACCAATATGGCTAAAATCAACTTAATAACAAAGGAAAATAAAGGGCTACTATGTTCAAAGTTATAAGCTTGAAAAATATTTCCAAATTTTACATCTTCAATATCTATGGACCAACAAGAAATAATGATAAAGAAATCCTATGAAATACTATGAGCCAGAGAATTTATAAGCAAGGAGTTAAAAGAATTATTATGGGAGGATATTTTAATGCATTTTTAAGAACTGAAGAAAAACTAGGTAGAAGGCAAATAAGAACCCCTTCAATGGAGGCATTTGGGCACTTCCTAGAGAAAATTAACCTGGTGGAAGCAAAAATAAGGAATGGATCCTACACATGGTCAAATAAAAGATCAAGGGAAGGATGCATCAAAGAGATATTGGATAGGTTTATCTTCTCCCATGACTGGCTAGCTGGAAAATCAAAACTAGATGCATAAATAATTCATTTTCCCGACTCAAACCACCTTCTAGTCAAATTAACCATTTCGAATGAGGAACCAACAAATAAAACCTATTTCAAATGCAAAAAGATGTGGTTTTGGAAGGAGGGACTTATGGAACAAATTGAATCATGGTGGAAGTCAGCCCCAAGATATGGAGATACTAAAAGCTACAATTTTATAAATAAGCTCAAGTATATTAAAGGGAAGCTCCAAGTATGGAACAAGGAAATCTTCAAAAATATTTTCACTAAGAAGGAAAGTTTAGAAAAAGAATTAGAACATTTAAATAAAAAATTAATGGAACCAGGAATGTATCACAGGGATTACTTAAAAGAAAAATAATTGATAGTTGAATATAATGAGGTATTGGCAAGAGAAGAGGAGTATTGGCGAACTAAAACAAGGGATTTGTGGTTAGCAGAAGGTGATGCCAATATAAAATTTTTCCATAACACAACAAAAATCAAGCAAGTATATAAGAGAATCGTAGAGATAAAACTTGCAGATGGGAACACAATAGTGGAACCAGAAGAGATAAAAAAAGGAGGTGATCTATTTCTATAAGCAACTTCTATCTCTGGATCTGGGGATAAGGACATTCTGGATGACAGAAGAATATTAGCAAATATACCAGAGTTAATAACCTCAGAAGATAATGCAATGCTTATGGAACCTTTTACAAAATAGGAAATAAGATTAGCAACACATCAACTACACTCAGACAAAGCTCTGGGCCCAAATGGGTTTCCTGCCTTCTTCTACCATAAATGCTAGCATTTCTTAGAAGAAGAAATATAGGAAATATGTGAAGAACTCAGAAAGAAAAAAAGATTTGTTCAAGACTTAAATAACACAATGGTAGCCCTTATACCGAAAAAAGAAACGTGCTCAAACTTTGGGGATTACAAGCTGATATCTCTGTGTAATACTTTATATAAAATAATATCCAAATCAATGGCAAATAGGATGCAGAGACTATTGGGAAAAGTAATCTCAGCAGCTCAAAGTGGCTTCATGCCAAGAAGGGACATAGTGGATAGCATCATTTTGGAAAGTGAAGATTTTCATACCATTAACAAGGAAAAAACACCAATTATGATGATTAAACTTGATGTTAGCAAAGCATATGACAAAGTTAGATGGAGATTTTTGCTAAGAATATTGGAGAAATTTGGCTTTAGCAAGGAATGGATCCAAATGGTCTACCAATGCATCTCAACAACAAGATGCTCAATTCTAGTTAATGGAAGCCCATGTGGTTTCTTTTCAAGTTTGAATGGAATAGAGCAGGGGGACCCCATTTCCCCATTTCTATTTGTTATTATGGTCGAAGCCCTAAGTAGGCATATAACTTCATATCAAGCAAGAAAGCAATAGAAAGGAATCTAGGTAGCTCGAGGAATAGAAGAAATTACACATCAACAATTTCTTGATGATACACTCCTATATGGAGAATCCTCATTAAAGGAAGCAGAAGAAATAGGAGCATGCTTGGAGGAATACATCAGCATATCAAAGCAACAAACAAATAAAGCGAAATCAAAGATTTATTTTTCAACACTAAGAAGATTCTACAGAAAAGAATAGCCAAGACTCTTGGCTACACCATAGATGAGCTACCATGAAAATATCTTGGGGTTCCACTATTCAAAGGAGCCATAAGATCTTCCATATGGGAACATATAAAAGAAAAATGCAGGGATAAAGCTCAGAGTTGGCGAGGCAAATGGCTAACATTGGAAGGAAGAATAACTATCATTAAATCAGTCCTAACGACAATACCTATTTATTCAATGTCATGTATGCAGCTAACAAAAAAAATAGCTGGAGGATTAGAAGGTATCCTTAAAAAGTTCTTATGGGAATGTTCCAATGAAGAGCACAAAATTCCCCTAGTTCATTGGGAAACTATTTGCAAGTCCCAAGGAGAAGGTGGTGCAGGCATCAAAAACATTAAGGCACCAAACAATGCATTGGGAGCTAAACTAATATGGAAACTATACCAAAAGCGTTCATTATTATGGTGTAAAGTAGTCCAAAAGAAATATCTAGACAATTCAGACCTAGGATGAATCTTAACTATGGCAAATATTGGGAATGGGTCTCATATATGGAATTTTATATCAAATTGTAGGCACCTAATAACAGATCACTTAACTTGGCAAGTTAACAATGGGGAGAGGGTTGACTTTTGGAAGGATTTGTGGGGAGGTTACAAGCCACTCACTGAATACCCAGAGTTGGCCCCCCATATAGAAGACTTAAGAAGCTGATATGGGGATGTGGTTCAAAATTTTGTCAAAAGAGGGAACAATGGTATAGATGAATGGATCAACTTCGATAATAATATAGTAAGTGAAGAAGTGAGGAATCATCTAAAAGAGATTCTTCAGGAAAGAAAAGTGTTTCTGAGTGGAAAGTTGGACAAGATTATTTGGTGTGGGGCAAAATCAGGGAACTACATAGCAAAATTGTGGTACCTAATCCAGTTAAAACAAGAAGAAAACAAATGGCCAAAAAGACTCTGTTGGGGAAAGTGGATCCTTCCAAAAGTTGGGGCATTCACATGGACAACTCTACATGGCAGGATATTAACTGGGGACAAAATAAAAACAATTGGAATTGAAGGCCCACAATGGTGCATCATGTGTAAAAATAGTAGTGAGGATGCAAACCATTTATTGCTTAATTTCCCTTTTGCAACTAAAGGTTGGGATTGGTTACAAAGCAAGCTATGTTGGGAGACTCCAAGAAACTACAAGCTTAAAAATTTATTCTTAAGTTGGACTATTCAAAAGACAAAGGCCTTTTGGGGCCAAATATGGCAAGTAGCCCCCTCTATACTCATATGGAATATATGGATGGAGCGTAATAGGAGGATCTTTCAAGAAAAAAATAAGGAAGTAGTAGAGGTATGAAAAATGATAGAACGTAATATTATCGGGAATGGATGAATACACACATCAAATTGCAAAAGAAAGAAAGTTTTACGCTGTGATACAATGAACTAATGAAAAGATGGAAAGACCTAAGAGTGCTGCCTTTTTCAAAATTAGCACCGAGCTCTAAAGGAAAAAGATCAAATGCAAAGTGGCAACTCCCTCAAGAGGGGACAATGAAATTGAACACTAATGGGGCTTCCAGGGGAAATCTTGGACTAGCAGGAATATGATGCATCGTAAGGAATGTGATGGGCGACTTGGTTGTAGCAGTATCAAAGAAGCTACCGGTAGTAACAAACAATGAGCTGAATTAGAGGGCATATTGCAAGGGCTACTAGTTTGCAAAGAGAATGGAATAATAAACATTGAAATTGAGTGTGACTCAATAGTTTGTATAAATGCTGCCCTAAGTGGCAAAATTGGGGACTAGTCGTTACAAACCAAGCTAAATTAGATAAAGGAACTAATGGAGGAAGTTCAAATACATAGTGTAAAACATATATACAGAGAGGCTAACAAAGAAGCAGACTTGTTGTCAAATCTAGGGATTGAGCAGAATGTTGAGATTAAAAAAAGTAACCAAGCATACCTATGGGATGGTCTAGAAGAAATAATCAAAAAAGATAAGGAGGCACTAAGAAGCCAAACCCTAGCAGTTACGTGAATAGAAAAGAATGGTAAAAAGGGCTCAAGTCAAAGGTATGTATCTAACCATAAACTTTTCTCAAAGGTACACATCTCTTACCCTTTTTGTTTCTCAAAAATGCCTAAAATTTGGTAAGCTAAATGATGAAATCAGTTAAAGATAATTAAAGTGGGAAATCACATTGAATATTAAAACCCCAATTTCCCTTAGGACACGAGCTTAAATAACCCAGTAAATTAGACTAAAACAAAATTGGAGTTGAGGTAAATGAATCATGACTAAAAAAAGAAAAATCATTTTTACTCGCCTTAAATACATCACAGTGACATCGAAATTAAAAAATAGCATTAACCTGGAATAGAAAGAAAGCTTAAACGGAAATGACCGTAATCAAATTCTTTTAAATTCTCTTAAAATTGCATCGATGAAAAAGAATTAAAATGGGAAGTAATAACAAGAATCAAACTTTGGAATTATCCGCTCCATTGATCAAAAATCCACAATGTTGGTGGTTAATCGGGAAAATTAAACTAATGAAACCCATTCATTAGAAACAACAGGTGATTGAAACCATAATATTTAAGACTGTAGTATAACGTTCAAATACTTTTCAACACATTTTGCACCATGATTGCGAAAGCTACAAACAAAATTGAAACTTCCTAATCAGATAGTCTTTTTCCTTCGAGAGTAGCATTTGGTAAACCTAAAAACTAGAAGCTATAAACATTTAACTCCCTGTATCAAAATGGGAATTACCCATACGTTTTATGCCTATAACTAAACTGGGCAAATAGATTCTTTTCTATAAACCAAAAACCTAGTTAGATAATGCTTTCAGAAAGCCTCATACAGATGGAATTCATCCAGCCAGTTGAAATTATCGACGGGCTCATACTGGTAAAGCTTACAGAGAAACTCGTATCCATAGAGAGTGCGGCTACGATGTAGCAGAAGTTTATCACCTTCGACATCCAAAAAAAAAAAGGAATAATGGGGCACCTACACGTCCGAGATCACGCGGACGTGGAACTCCAACCCCTAGCTTAGCTGCACCCAAGACTTGGTCAAGATCACCCAGTAAATGCAGATGGAAGAATTGGTGAGCCATGCTCCCAACCACATCCTTTGGAACACAAAGATTTAACAGTGACGCCACAAACCGAGCAGTTATATCCGAATTAACTCGATAACATTCTTCTAAATTTAGAAAAATTTCACCCAGAATGAGACGAATGGCCTTCTTGGTAAGAATACCTCGCTCCTGTAGAACCGATTTCATTTTGTGATCAGTGATCTTGTTGATAGAGGATAGCTGGCTTCTATCATTGATAAGCACGATAGGAGTCTCCATTGCCACAGAAAGATCAAGACTTTTAGCAAAATAAGTGGCAAGAGCCAAGACCATACTTAAAAGATTGATCTTAAAACGTGAGAAATAAAGGAAAAAACAGGGAAATCTTGGGACGAAATCCAAATATCTCTCACAGAAGGGTCGTAAGATGAAATAACACTCATTAATGGCAAAGAGTACCAGAGAATTAAAATCTGGCACGAACAAAAGATGTGGTATGTAATTCAGGAGGTGGCGGAGCATGGGAAATGTCCCATCCAACTGAACAAAATGATCGCCAGCTAAACCCGACGTCAAGCTCCTTCTTCTTTAAGACACGCATGTCATAAGGTGGCAATATCAACGTCTACTTGGGCTTCGACGTGTATAAGGGATAGACATGACTTGCAGTAAGCTGGGGAATAATCAATACCATAATCCGAAATATAATTAACCCTATGACAGAAAATTAGTGAATTAAATAAAGAAAAGGTTTTTTATCTTCCCTTTAAAAAGGTAAGCTTATCTATATAAATAATAATAATAATAATAATTTTAATATTATTAATATTACTAATATTAATAAAAGTATAGTAATACAATAGTGTATATATATAATAAAAAAGATAACAATAATAATAATAATAATATACAAATACTAATAATAATATATAATATTTATTCAATCAAAGAATACATCTTAGTGTATACTACCCTTAGTTGACTCATAATCCTAATCGATCCATAATCCAAACCCATTCAGTTAGCAATATAATATAATACAATATAATAATATAAATAAAATATCATATAATATATAATAATATAATAAAGTATAATAACACACAATAATAAATATTTATATAATATAGTAATTTATAGTAAATATAATATAATTTAATATAATTACATTATATAATATAATATAATACCTAATACAATCATTAATAATATAATAATTAATACATAAAAATACAAATATAATTATATAAAAAAAATATAAAATAAAATTAATAATAATAAATAAACAAAGTTATTTTTTAAATGATCTATCAATTGATCTTATATACTACACAAAATAAATTATTAAAAAAACACAATTATTTTCCATACCTCTTCGGAGTACCCATTGCACACGAAGGTACGATTGCTAGTTGTTGCCCTCTTACTCTTATCCACGACTTTACAATACCCGTCGTTGCCTCGTCGCTCTCTTCTGTGTAGTATTTCTCTTCTGCAGGGCAACGTGTTTCTGAACATTTGACAAGAAACGGAATTTCCACGCACTTAGAACCCATAATTGTGGCCGTCAAACTTAGATTTTTTGAATGGCGGTTCTCTTTTAGAACATTGGAAAACTGGTATGAATGCATGTTTTGGAAATTGGGCCTCTTCAGGGGACGCCTTTCTAAAATTGATTGGCCTCTTGCAGTCACGTTTACCTTCGGGAGAAGTTTCCACCTTGGCATGTCTATTGCGTTTTTAACTTCGCCATCTCTAACACTTCGCCATGGACGAAATCAGGGAAAAATTCTGGTTAAGCCTGTGTTTTGCTTTTACAGTCTTTATTCAACTGAAAAGTTATGGTGCTGCAGTGGAGGGTGGAGATACTCTTTCCTTGGGCGCCTCAATTATTGAAAATAAGACAATAATTTCAAAGAATGGCACATTTGAATTGGGGTTCTTCAGCCCGAATGGAAGCAATAACCGGTATATTGGCATCTGGTATGCCAATCTAACAGAGAAGACGTTCATTTGGGTGGCTAACAGAGAGTCTCCCGCGAGAAACAGGTCTGGCGTTTTGAAGCTGTCAAAAGAAGGTGATCTGGGACTGTTTGACGCAACAGGTGCATCCCTTTGGTCTCTCCATGTGACCAAGAAGCCTTCCCAGGCTGTGATATTAGATTCTGGTAATTTTGTAATTCTCAGCGATGACAATAAATCTGAAATTGTTTGGCAGAGTTTTGACTATCCTGTGGACACCTTGTTGCCAGGGATGAGGTTCGGTGGACAGCAAAAGCTAGTCTCTTGGAAAAGCTCATTGGATCCTGCTCCTGGGCTTTTCTCCTATCACGCGGATCCATCTGGGGCCAAACAATTCGTCCTAACATGGAACAGTTCTGTACAGTACTGGGCGACCGGAACTTGGGATGGCAATGTTTTCAGTCAAATTCCAGAAATGACAAACAACACCTTCTATAATATTAGCGTTGAAACTACTGCCTCTGGTTTGTATGCCAGTTATATTATCAAGAATACTCTCTCACGTTTCGTCCTAGTTAACTCTGGAGAAATTCGACAATATGCTCTGCTTGATGACAGTAAATGGAGCGTGTTATGGTCTCAACCAAGAGATATATGTGCCGTATATAGTGTGTGCGGCGCTTACGGAAGCTGCAACTCCAACAGTATTCAGTTCTGCAGCTGCGTAGAAGGCTTCACCCCCACGGACAATTGCGCCTGGAATTTGCGAGAGTGCTGGTCCAGTGGCTGTGTTCGGCAGAGCCCGTTAAATTGTGATGCCAAAAATGGCGGGACAGACGGATTCGTCGGGGCGAGCGTCACGTTGCCTGATGATTCCGCTTCCTCATACCCTGCAACCACAAAGAAAGATTGCCAGAAAGCCTGCCTCCACAACTGCTCGTGCACTGCGTTTTCTTTCAGATCGCCTTCAGGGCCGTGCCGAATCTGGTCTGGAGGTTTGTTAAACATGCTTATAACTGAATCCAAAAGCAATTCAAATGTTTTCATTCGAGTAGCTGCATCTTCACTTCCAAAGATTGATCCACCATACTCCCCTAAACTGAGAACCACAAATATTGTGGGTGCAGTGCTAGTTATTGTTAGTGCGCTCACCGTTGCTTTGGGTATCTTTTCGATTTTAATGTGGCGGAGGCATCGGCGGAGGCGTCGGCTACGACTGATGGAGAGGTGTGCAAATTCTTCGAACTCTTTTCTTAGAATGTTTAGCTACAAGGAGTTGAAGATTGCAACTAGGAATTTCAGGTCTAAGTTGGGGAGCGGAGGATTCGGTTCAGTGTTCAAGGGATCTCTAACAGACGGTACGCTTGTGGCCGTAAAGAAAATGGAGGGTTCGAGACAAGATGAGAAGCAATTCCGAGCGGAAATCAGTTCTCTTGGAAACATACAGCATGTGAATTTGGTCAGGCTTCGAGGGTTTTGCGCAGAAGGATCAAGAAGGTTACTGATTTATGATTATATGCCCAACGGCTCTCTGAATTCTTTACTCTTCACAAGTAATTCCAAAAGCAAACGGAAGGTGCTCGACTGGAAGACCCGATTCGATATCGCGTTAGGCACTGCAAGAGGGCTACTTTATCTCCACGAAAAATGCAGAGATCGCATCATTCACAGCGATGTTAAGCCCGAAAATATCCTATTGGATGGTAATTTGTCACCGAAGTTGGCAGATTTCGGGCTGGCAAAGCTGGTGGGTAGAGATTTGAGCCGTGTGCTGACCACTACAAGAGGAACGCGAGGGTACTTGGCTCCAGAGTGGATTTCCGGTCTTCCCATCACTCCCAAGGTTGATGTTTACAGTTTTGGTATGACGCTCTTGGAAATCATTTCCGGCCGAAGAAATCTGGATTTAAACATTCAAGATTCAAGTAAGTATTACTTTCCCCCATGGGCTGCAACTCAAATGTACGAGGGGAACACAATTAATATTGTGGAGGAGGATGTTGTAGAGGAGAGAGATATTGAAGAGGTGAGAAGAGCAATTATTGTAGGGTTATTATGCATTGAAAAGGACGAGGAGGTGAGGCCAAGCATGGGGCAAGTGGTGCTAATGTTGGAAGGGAAGATGGATCCTCAAATTCAGCAGATTCAGAGCTCTACGCTCATGTGCAAGCAAGCAGATCCAAGCGACACTGACAGCGATAGCGATATTATTAGTTAGAATAATGTAATGTAGGAGGCAGGTTAACTAAGCTTAAACCTTAGTTAAGCTGTAAACGTAAATTTAATTATAATTAATATGTTTATTATGGTAGTGAGCCACATTATTGAGTCTTAAAAGTTAATTTAGTTTATAATTTATGATTATTTAAATTATTATTTAGTTATTAATTAGATTTATATAGAAATTGAGATGTTATAAATTTTTTATTAAAATTTAATATTGTAGTAAAAAAAATTATTTTTTTAAATAAAAGTTTTAAATGAGGATTAATGTAAGTTGGAAGATTTGGCTTATGCATGGTTTAGAGATATTAGCTTAGCCTAATCTCATTATAATGTATAATTCTAACACTCTTTAGTACATTGTTTTACTACAACAAAGGCTTTAAACTTAATGAACAATCATCTCTTGAATTCCTTGGATTTAGATAGAAGTTCAAACATTAACCAATCATTTTTTAGCATTCTAAGAACAAATAATTTAATTGATTAGGCATTGCATATGCCACAATCCTGATAGACTATATTTACCCCACCTCACAAGACCTTACCAAAGATTTCAAAGAATTTTCAAAGTTTCGATTGAACTCACTTTGCTTTGTGTAGAAGGTAGCATACACAAATTATCCTAATACGTACTTCTAGTGTCAATGCTTGGATCACAAGATAAGAGATTTCCTTCTAATGGTGTTGTCTAACTTTAAGTCAACTTTTGATAATTTACTGCTAATCAATAACAATGAGGAATGGATTACTGTCAACAATGACAATCCTATGTTGGTACCAAATTTTCTAAGAAGAGTTTATTTGCACATGATGTCAGGTCACACCAATTTTTTAGGAGAAAATATTATCTTGGATGAGTGCACATTGATGATAAGGCAAATAGAGGTCTTTATTGGTATGAAAGTGTTGAAAAATAGATATAAAGTAACCTTGTGTAAAGAGGATTTATCCATAATATTAAAAAAAATAGTAATATAAGTTCTAGCATTTCAAAGGTAGTTTGCAAGCTTTTTTTTTTAATTTTAATTTATTCTTGTGAAAATTAAACATTTCAAAGAGGAATTTTTAAAAATCCAAAAAATGAGTGGATGCAATTCTATTGCATGTGATAATGAACACATTAACCTTTCATTAATAAATTTTGTACATGTGTAAATTTGACACATTGGTAGACATTATATAAGTCTTAAAAATATGTTTTAGAAATAATTTATTGTTTTTAATCGGTAAAATCCCTTAGGCTAAGTATTTATATTATTAAGATTTAAGAAAAATTACAAAAATACCAAAATTATAGTACTGGTAAGGCGTAGATATCTAGTAGTCAGTTTCTTCTGCAAATTCTTATATCCTTTGATACAAATATCACCAACTATTAATAGCTACAAAAAACCTAGTATTATATTACTGATAAGGATAAACTATCTAGCAATCTATTTTCTTCCACAAAGTCGAATATCCCAAAAAATAGATAGCAACAACTTTTGTAAGCATTTGTGTTTGTTTATATAGGTATTATATGCATATATTCAAAATTTGCAGAATGTGTATATGTCCACTACCAAATGCAACATATATTCAGAAATCAGGATTTAATTTCATTCTTCCATATTATCAACTTGTCCATCTATATTATGACTAGGCACATTCAAATCCAATATATTGTCCCCTTGACCTTCCAAAAGCTTCTCCACATAAATCAAAATGCATTTTTTTTATAAAAATCAACAAAATATTTTCTATGAAACATAACTTGATAACAAATGCTTGAAATTATTTTTTCCAACATATGTTCATGTAGTGTCGAAAAATGTCATCGTGTACATTTTCACACATAATTTTGGGATGATTAATGTTAAAATGAACTTAATGTCACCTCGATCTAGTGTTGTAATGTGTTTAGCACATTCACATTAGGTCTTGGGCCCTTTTAAACTAAATAAACCCTAACTTTTCCTTAATTTAGTGTTGTAAAGTGTATTTATTTACACCTTCACATTAAATTTAGGAGGCTTGTAAACTAAATAGACCTAATCTAGTGTTGTAATGTATTGTACACTTTCAAATTGGGTTGAGACCCTTCTAAGCTAAAAAGACCTATTTTTCCTTAATTTGATGTTGTAAAATGTATTTATTTACACCTTCACATTAAGTTTTGGGCCCTCTTGCATTTATGACCTTAATATAATCATTAATAGGCCCCTAAGACCCTATATTATGCATCTTGATGCTTATTTCAACCAAAATCCTGACATAGACCTCAAATAGACTTAATTTCTTACCTCCTCGACACACACACTCTCTCTCTAAAAGGGCCTTGTGGGACCCATATGCCACCTTGGGCGTATGAGTCCCACCCAGGTGAAACCCATATGCCATAGATGGCGTATGAGTCCCATTTGGCCCCTTTTCTGAGTTTTGAGCGAGAAATTAGGTTTTAAATTCAAATTTTATGAATGTCAGCCTCAAGGATCTAATAAACGGTAACTTGGATCGATTGACTATATAAATGAGGTCTCAAATCCTTATTTCAATAAGCCTTCATGATATCAAGTCAGGTACTCAAGAGTTAAGCATTCCAAGACTTTACAAGATTATCAAGAGAGCATTCAAGATCATTTTTAAGGCATTCAAAGGCATAATTCTTCATCAATTGTTGCAACAATTCAAGATCCATCATCATGTCAAGGGTATCAAGTATCAAGCATGTTGGTGAGCTAGTGTTGTGATGTTGCATTCAAAATCCAAGATTAAGCATTGTTCTACACTTATAATTTCAAGATATAGATCTACATCCTTCATGGCCACTTCATGTTAGGTTGTTGATTTATAAGACATCATTCAAGGTATCATTCTTCATGCTTCATGTTATATGCTTCATGTTTCATATCCTTATTTTATCATCCCATCATTTGGTTTAATTACCTAAAAGGGGTTTGACCAAGGCAAACCCCCATTCACTAACAATTAACAAGTTTTTTCTCTCTCTACATGTCTGATTGCGGATCTAGGTGTCTTGGAGATTGAAGATCCCTTGGAGATTAGGTTACAATCTTTGAGAAATTTGTTGGAGTTGTCGCCTCATTTTCAAGGTTGTTATCTTCACAAAAAGGACTCATATACAGGTATGAAATCAGGGATTCAAATCCCAAAATTAGTTTGGAAGGAAAGAGAAGAGATTGGAGTTGTAAGAGAGGGGGATCAACCACATTAAGGCCTCAGGTCATAGAGGGTCGAGCGTAGCAGGCTTCCCTAACTTACCTCAGCTTTAGGGAGTGTTAGGAAGCACACGACGAGAATGATGAAGACTATGAGGTTCTTCGATCACTCTGCAGACTCGAGACTCAAAATGGGGCTAGGCGAGTTGGATTTTAGGGTCAACTCTATGTCTCAGAGAGTTCTCTGTCCAAGGATGAAAGTGCGGCTCTGGGATGATAGCGTGGTGCACTAGCGTCTCTTAGGTGTGCTAGCGTCTGTATGACCAAAGGACCAAAAAGACAAGGTCGAACACTAGAAAATGAACTAATGGCCTAGCTAATGGTTTTTAGGGGAACAAAATAACACTATGAAATATGAAATCTATAGATGAATGTGATAAAACAAATAGATTAATGCTAGGGTGACAACAATGATCTCACAGAAAATCTTGTTCGCCAGCTAGCTCCAAGATACCTCCACCTGCACACAAAAGAGACAAAAATTGTTGGGGGGGATGTATAGGGGTCTACCTCAGTCAGACCCCTGTTTTGGTGTTTCCACCTCCACAAAAAAATAAGTTTGCAATGGTAGAGAACTAGTATGATAAAGAAAGGAATGAAGCAAAGAACACTAAAACACTACAAAACAATAAATGTGCTTACTATTGGGAAATTATGCCTCAACATTTTGGCTTGTTCCCTTCAGACTTAGCATTTTTCTTCATGTTTTGGCCTTTATCGCGGTGGTCTGGCTTGGTCTTGGCAATGTCTTTTTAGTGGTTACCACCTTACCGGGCGCAGTAAGGCTGCCTACAGCCTATGCTAGTAGTTACTGCCTTACTGTGCGCGGTGAGTTCTCTCACCGCGGTGGCACGGTAAGGCTGCCAGTGGCCTAGCTCAGTGGTTACCGCCTTACCGTTGGTGGTGGTCCCTCTCTCCGCGATGTCCGCCAGCGGTGGACTCAGCGATTATCGCCATATCGTAGGTGGTGGTTCCTCTCACCGCGGTGTCTGCGGTGAGACCACCAGTGGTGGGCTCTGCGGTTACCACCATACTGCGGGTGGTGGGTCCTCTCACCACGGTGGCCATGGTGAGACCACCAGCGGTTGGCCTGGCAGTTACTGCCACACCATAGGAAGGCTTTGGAAGGTCAGCAGTAGCACAGTGAAGATGGCGGTCAATGCAAGTTGTTACCGCCTTACCGCAGGGTGGCCAAATGAGCTATGTAGTAGTGTGGTGTTCTGAGTGTTTGTGCTCAGTGAAGGCTTGGGTGAGCTCGAGAGAGCTCACCACCATACAGCGAGGTGAATCGGATAGGGCCAGGTTTGTGCGGTGGATTTAGGGTGCAAGCCTAGATGGCTTACCGCCATACCGCGAGGAGAGTCCGACAGGGCAGCGGTAGCGAGGTAGAAGGCAGGGTGAGCTCGGGCGAACTCTTCGCTATACCACAGCTGGGTCAAAGGAGCTCGACAATTGCGCAGTAAGAGCTTAGATGAGCTCAAAACTCGGTTGACCGAGTTGGATAGGTTTGACCGACTATCAGTACAATGATAGACGAATGAGATGGTGACACATGGAAGATCCTTATGATCTAGTTGGCCGAATGGCTAATGTTCTGATCTGTGACTGAGCTACATTATTATAGCAAGGTTGATGGACATGTCTGAGACCGGATTTAATGTTGCGCGGCTCGATGCTTTTGGATTAAGCAGTGGACATTATCAAAAATGGAATGCTTGCAGGTGGATAATTTATTAGCCTGATGACTATTGCTGGTAGGCATGGGCTATATAGATTGGCTCATGGTAAGAGATTATATGTAATCTTATGTGCGGTCAGATAGTGTATGAACGATTGAAGAGAGAGGCAAAGAGTGTTCAAGTGGTCTTGATTGTGAACACTTTGTCTCTCAGTTTTGTGAAGATGTGAACCTATGGAGGCCGTGTGGCTGAGCTGGCCATGAGGCTGGCTATGACAGTTATCTGAGGAGCTAAAGGGAATCTACACTGTGTGTTGTGAATGTGCTGGAATAGTGTGAAGGTTCTATATTTTTGTTGTTTCCTGTATTCTCTAGATGAACAAGATGTAATCTCCTGAAGAGCATAGCTCTAGTTTTGTATTGTAACCATTTTAGTTACTAAATAATACACGTGAGCTGAGTGTTTTTGGAGGGTGGGGTTTTTTACCCAAAAGGGTTTTCCCCATGTAAATCTGTGTGTTCAGAGTTTTGTCTTTCATGTTGTTTGATACTACAAACTAAATTTGTGCTTGTGTTGAATCTGTTATAAGTTAAGCATTTACTTTTGTGAGAGGATCAATGGGGGATCAACTATGCCTACTTCCACTTTATGGCATAGTTGTTTGTGTCTTTGAAGTGATAAAAATGAAAATCACTAAGGCACTATTGTCTTAGATGTTGATCTATGATGACATAACTGACTCTGTATCCCCAACAAGTGGTATTAGAGCTAGTTAAAGGAGGTCGAGGCTTGATGATACCAACAAGTGGTGTCAAATCCTTCTCCTAGTTACTGAAGTTCTAGTTTTTTCTCCTATGGTGATTTCTTAGTTTGGAAAGCTTGAGAAAATTTGGAGAAATCGGTTGGTGATTGATCCTTCGATGAGTGGAAGTTGCTTCTTTGATTCAACACACAGGTTTGAAAAACATTGGAGATAACTAGAGTTAATCGTATTGTGGCAATATGGTCTGAGGCTCCTGGCTCGCAACAAATGTTCCTGATGCAAAGGGCATGAGATGTGCTTGTGGCTATGTTGCAACGAAGTGTGGTTTCATACTAGGTGTTTGTGTGAGAGGCTCCTTGGTGGTATGGAGTTGCTTGGGTTGTTGCTTAGCCATGGACTATTGTGCTTGTGTTGGGTGTTCTGACTTAGCACTGAAGATGGTTTCTCTATTGCTCTAATTGCATGGAGGCTATGAAGTTGATCCTGGTGCTCTACAACTTCTGAATAGCCTGGCTCTCTCGTATGCTTGTGCATGACTGTGGTTTTTGGAATTGGTCTCAAATGGACCTGTTGTTTCATTCTTACCTGTGTCTTGCACTCGTATGGTTCAGATTCATGTCTTTGGCTCTGGAGGTTTTTTGTAGATTTTCCTAAAAAATTCTATGATGCATTTTCATGTTTTTCATTGTTCTAGTTAACCATGATGGTTTTGTGCAGACTCCTGAGTCATCCAGATGAGTAGTGAATATGGAGATGCGTGGGTGTTTTATAAACACTGTGGTTTTGTAGGTTTTACATGGTCAAGAAAAAACTTGTGGTGTGTGGAGCTGTTGTTCAACTATTTTCTAGACCCTAGCTTCTGGGGTGTGACTAGATGAGATAGCTGCAGTTCAACATGGTTTGATGAGGTGTGATGTCTTCTTTGCATGGGAGTGTTGGTATGAGTTTCTCTTTCAGAATTCTTGTGGTGTGCTTGTTGATTTCCTAGACTATGGTGCTTGAGTTGTAGACATGACTGGCAAATCAGATTTGTTGTTGATTTGGTGTTTGAGTCATGTTTGTCTGCTTTGGCTGTTCTCTTTGATGATCTCAATTTTGTAGTTTCCAGTGCGATGATAGATTTGCAGGTTTCATTTGGTTGCATCCATGAGTTGTGCAATGTTTTGGGCTTTCCTTACCTACATGTTTGCTATGAGACAACTCGGAAGGGGACTGTCAATATCCACGAGGATGTAACAATGTGTGCAGATCTGTTAACTGGCCTTGTCTGTGGTCACTTGTGCAATGGCATGGCTATTTTTGAGATGAGAGGAGGAATGGCATTTGAGTACCTGAATAGTTGGTTATGGATCAATAGCATGTGAATCATGATGTCATGGATAGTTGGATACACTAGCTAGTGTAAGCTTTTGATAGTGATGGTGTGGTTTGCATGATATGGTAATCTTGGTGCTGTTCGGCGTTGATTTCTGATGGGCATGTTGTCATTTGTACCTGGAGGTTCTCAGATCAGTAAATGTTTAGTCATGATGCTTGAAAAGCTTGGTGTCACAATTCAGTGGGAGCTTTAGCAATGACTGTGGATTCATCACTTGGTGGTGAATGATCTTGTTTGGTGTTGCTGATGCTTCTTGGGGACTCTTAGATCCTATTGCTGCAGAAGAGTTCTTTCACATCTGCATGGTCACTATTTGAAGATGTGCAACGTCTTGGAGCCATGGAGGACTTTGGTAGTCTTTGGTTAAGATGCTACTAGTGCTTGATAGGTGATGTTGGTTTATAGTTTGTTTGCTTTATGTCATGGTATACTCTTGCTTGTGCATTAGAGTTTTGGCATGTTGCTTTTCTCTTGAGACCATGGCTTGTTCACTTGAAGCATGGTATCTCCTAATGGAGATGTGTAGATCATGGTGTCATGATAAGTTCCCGTTCAATTGGTTTGGAGCTTTAACAGTGGTCTGGGGTTTCTTTATGCTTAGAGTACCTTGGTCATATGTTGGAGGACTTCATGTTTATTGCAATGATGCAGTTTGGAGTTAGCATGAGATGACAGGTTGCTGGTGCTCATGGATGCATGGAGAATAAGGTGAGGCTAGAATTCTTTTGAGAATGTTGCTATTATAGCTAAAAGTCCAAGTAGCCTGCACCTTGGTTGAACATGATTTCAACAAAGACCATGAAGGAAAATGCTCTTGGGTAAGTCACAGTGGTTTGTATATCTTAGAGGAGCATCTTTTCTCTTCTTCTTGGTCTGCTCGGTAGTAAATTTTATTTGAAAGGTATTCGCCCATTATATTTTTTAGATGTGTGTTATGCTTGCTTTCATGTTATGAATCTTGAGTTGTTTTGAGATTCTGGAGGATTCATAATGAAGGGTGGACAACATTGTGTATCTCCTTGTTCTTTTGAGGACTGATAGGAGATGGTTATATGGGTGAGTCTGATCTTCTTTGAGGTGCTTACATCCATGGATCTGTTGGGTGTTGTTATGGCTTTTCCCTTCGGGATGTGAAGAAGATCATTCTTAACACAGCTGGCATTTAGAAATGTATGTAGGAGGATGCTACATGTTATGATTTGTTGTTTCTCTCTAATCTAGTTTTCTCTTCCTGAATGTTCTCGACTTTAGATATGAGATACCTTTGTGGAGCTGAGTTGGTCATAGTTTGTAGTCATGTGTTGTCACTTGAGTGATGACATGAAAGTTCCTGTGCCTCTTTCTTCAGTCAGATATGGAGGATTTTGGAAGAACTGTGGAAGATAGTTGAGAGAAATGTTTCTTGTAGCAGGTGGTTCCAGGTGGTGCATATCAGTGTGACTATTCCTTAGAACTACATGGTTCCTCATTTCTTTTTATAGGTGATTGGTGGACTTGGTATGCCTAGCTCACTTGAGATGGTGCTTTGGTTGCATTCATCTGGACAGTACCCTTACAGTGGGAGTACCTGGACGTGTTTGGTCTTTTGTGACTAGTTGACACATGGTGCCTGTTCTTGGCTGCTAATGGGTGGTTATGTGTTGGAATGAGTTTACTGATGGTCATACCTTTGAGGTATGGGTGGTTGAATGGTTTTAGCATGAGCTGTGGGTGTTGGTTTTTCAATCGCATGGGTTTGACCAGTTGGATGGGGGCAATCAGTTTTTTGGTTATTGTTCTAGTTAGTTGGTTTATCTTGTTCTGGAGAATGTTTCTCGTACTGGTGTTCGCATTGTGCTTTGCTATTGTTGTGGTGCCTTTGCCGCCTGAAGGATCTGATGTTTGTGTTCTGAAGATTGGTGCATATACGCCTTGGCTTGTTCCTTTTCCTGTGTTGGATGTTTGGAGCTATAGCCTAAGATGGTGGACATTTTTTGATGTCATTGCAGGGGTCTTAGTCCTTGTTCGGATGTTTGGAGGAAGCTTGAAATTCCTTGGCAAGTGGGAGATTATTGGGAAATTATGCCTCAATGTTCTGGCTTGTTCCCTTCAGACTTGGTGTTTTCATTCATGTTCTAGCCTTTACCGCGGTGGTCTGGCTTGGTCTTGGTGGTGTCTATCTGGCGGTTACTGCCTTACTACATGTAGTGAGTTCACTCACCACAGTGGTGCGGTAAGGACACTTGCAGCCTGAGTTGGTGGTTACCGCCTTACCGCGCACAGTGAGCTCTCTCACTGCGGTGGTGCGGTAAGGCCGCTAGTGGCCTAGCTCGGTGGTTACCACGTTACTGCTGGTGGTGGTCCCTCTCATCATGGTGTTTGTGGTGAGACCACTAGTGGTGGACTCGACAGTTACCACCATACCGTAGGCGATGGTTCCTCTCACCGCGGTGTCTGTGGTGAGACAGCCAACGGTGGGCTCAGCAGTTACCACCATACCATGGGTGGTGGGTCCTCTCACTGTGGTGGCCGTGGTGAGACCGCTAGGTGTTGGCCTGGTGGTTACCGCCACACCACAAGAAGGCTTTGGAAGGTTAGTGGTAGCACAGTGAAGATGGCGGTTAACGCAGGCTATTATCGCCTTACCACGAGGTGGCCAAACGAGCGCGGCGGTAGCGTAGTGTTGTCAGAGTCTGGACTCGGTGAAGACTTGGGTGAGCTCACTGCCATACCGTGAGGTGACTTGAACAGGGGCACGGTTATGCAGTGGAGTCAGGGTGCCAGCCTGGATGGCTTACCACCATACCATGAGGCGAGTCCAACAGGGCAAGGGTAGCAAGGTAGAAGGCAGGGTGAGCTTAGGCGAGCTCATCGCTAAACCGCGTCTGGGTCAAAGGAGCTCGGCGGTTGTGCGGTAAGACATTGAAACTCGGTTCACCGAGTTGAAAGGTTTGACCGACTATCAGTACAACGATAGACGAATGAGATGGTGACATGTGGAAGATCCTTATGATCTGGTTGGCCGAATGGTTAATGTTCTGATGTGTGATTGAACTGCATTATTATAGCAAGGTTGACGAACATGTTTGAGATCAGATTTAATGTTGCATGGCTCGATGTTTGTGGGTTAAGCGGTGCATGTTATCAGAAATGGAATGCTTTTCGATGGATAATTTATTAGCTTGATGACCATTGCTGGCAAGCATGGGCTGAACAAGTTGGAAGATGGTAGGAGATTATATGTAATCTCGTGTGTAGTCAGATAGTGTTTGAATGATTGAAGTGAGAGGCAGAGAGTGTTCAAGCAGTCCTGACTGTGAACACTTTGTCTCTCAGTTCTGCGAAGATGTGAACTTGTGGAGGCCGTGTGGTTGAGCTAGCCATGAGGTTGGCTGTGACAGTCATCTAAGGAGCTGAAGGGAATCTACACTGTATGTTGTGAAGGTGCTGGAATACTGTGAAGGTTTTGTATTTTTGTTGTTACTTGTATTCTCCAGATGAACAAGATGTAATCTCCTAAAGAGCATAGCTCTGGTTTTGTATTGTAACTGTTTTAGTTACTGAATAATACATGTGAGCTGAGTGTTTTTAGAGGGTGGGTTTTTTTACCTGAAAGGGTTTTCCCCACATAAATATGTGTGTTCATAGTTTTGTCTTTCATGTTGTTTGACTCTACAAGCTGAATCCATTCTTGTGTTGAATCTTTTATAAGTTAAGCATTTACTTTTCTTAGAGGATCAATGGGGGATCAACCATGCCTGCTTCCGCTTTATGGATTAGTTTTTTGTGTCTTTGAAGTGATAAAAATGAAAATAACTAAGGCATTGTTGTCTTAGATACTGATCTATGATGACAGAACTGACTTCGTATCCCCAACAAGTGGTATCAGAGCTGGTTGAAGGAGGTCAAGGCTTGATGATACCAACAAGTGGTGTCAAAGCCTTCTCCTGGTTACTGAAGTTCTAGTTTTTTCTCCTATGGAGATTTCTTAGCCTAGCAAGCTTGAGGAAATTTGGAGAAATCGGTTGGTGATTGATCCTTCGATGAGTGGAAGTTGCTTCTTTGATTCAACACACAGGTTTAAAAAATGTTGGAGATAACTGGAGTTGATCGTATTGTGGCAATATGGTCTGAGGTTCTTGGCTCGCAGCAAATGTTCTTGATGCAAAGGGCATGATATGTGCTTGTGGTTGTGTTGCAGCAAAGCGTGGTTTCATACTAGGTGTCTGTGTGAGAGGCACCCTAGTGATATGGAGTTGCTTGGGTTGGTATTCAGCCATGGAGTATTGTGCTTGTGCTGGGTGTTCTGACATAGCACTGAAGATGGTTTCTCTATTGCTCTGATTGCATGGAGGCTTTGAAGTTGATCCTGGTGCTTTGCAACTTCTGAATAGCCTGGCTCTCTCGTATACTTGTGCATGACTGTGGTTTTTGAAACTGGTCTGAAATGGACCTATTGTTTTGTTCTTACCTATGTCTTGCACTCGCATGGTTCAGATTCATGTCTTTGGCTCTGGAGGTTTTTTGTAGATTTTCCTATAAAATTCTATCATGCAATTTTATGTTTCTCATTGTTCTGGTTAACTGTGATGGTTTTGTGTAGACTCCTGAGTCGTCCAGATGAGTAGTGAATATGGAGATGCATGGGTGTTTTATAAACACTGTGGTTTTGTAGATTTTACACAGTCAAGAAAAAACTTGTGTTGTGTGGAGCTGTTGTTCAGCTATTTTCTAGACCCTAGCTTCTGGGGTGTGACTGGATGAGATAGCTACAGCTCAACATGGTTTGAGGAGGTTCGATGTCTTCTTTGCATGAGAGTGTTGGTATGAGTTTCTCTTTCAACATTCTTGTGGTGTGCTTGCTGGTTTCCTAGACTATGGTGCTTGAGTTGTGGACGTGACTGGTAAATCGGATCTGTTGCTAATCTGGTGTTTGAGTCATGTTTGTCTGCTTTGGCTGTTCTCTTTGATGATCTCAGTTTTGCAGTTTCTAGTGTGATGATAGATTTGCAGGTTTCATTTGATTGCATCCACAAGTTGTGCAATGTTGTGGGCTTTCCTTACCTACATGTTTGTTGTGAGACAACTCAAAAGTCATGGACTGTCAATATCCACGAGGATGCAACAGTGTGGTGTAGATCTGTTAGCTAGCCTTATCTATGGTCACGTGTGCATTGGCGTGGCTATTTTTGAGATGAGAGGAGGAATGGTGTTTGAGTACCTGAATAGTCGGTTATGGATCAGTAGCATGTGAATCACGATGTCATGGATAGCTAGATACACTAGCTAGTGTAAGCTTTTGACAGTGATGGTGTGATCTACATGATATGGTAATCTTGAATTAGTAGCATGTGAATCACGATGTCATGGATAGCTAGATACACTGGCTAGTGTAAGCTTTGGATAGTGATGGTGTGGTCTACATGATATGGTAATCTTGGTGTTGTTCGACATTGGTGTCCGATGAACATGTTGTCATTTGTACCTGGAGGTTCTTGGATCAGCAGATGGTTGGTCATGATGCTTGGAAAGCTTGGTGTCACACTTCAGTGGGTGCTCTAGCAGTGATTGTGGATTCATCACTTGGTGGTGAATGATCTTGTTTGGTGTTGCAGATGCTTCTTGGGGACTCTTAGATCCTGTTGCTGCAAAAGAGTTCTTTCGCATCTACATGGTCACTATTTGAAGATGTGTAGCATCTTGGAGCCATGGAGGACTTTGGTAGTCTTTGGTTAAGGTTTTGGTAGTGCTTGACAGGTGATTTTGGTTTAGAGTTTGTTTGCTTTATGTCATGGTATACTCTTTCTTGTGCATTAAGGTTTTGGCATGTTGCTTTGCTCTTGATACCATGGCTTTTTCACTTGAAGCATGGTATCTCCTAATGGAGATGTGTAGATCGTGGTGTCATGATAAGTTCCTCTTCAGCTATTTTGGAGCTTTAATAGTTGTCCAGGGTTTCTTTATGCTTTGAGTACCTTGGTCATATGCTGGAGGAGTTCACATTTATTATAGTGATGCAGTTTTGAGTTAGCATGAGATGACAGGTTGTTGGTGCTCATGGATGCATGGAGAATAAGGTGAGGCTAGAATTCTTTTGAGAATGTTTCTGTTACAGCTAAAAGTCCGAGTAGCTTGCACCTTGGTTGAACATGATTTCAACAAAGAGCATGAAGGAGAATGCTCGTGGGTAAGTCACGGTGGTTTGTATATCTTGGAGGAGAATCTTTTCTCTTCTTCTTGGTCTTCTTGGTAGTAAAGTTTATTTGAAAGGTATTCACCCATTGTATTGTTCAAATGTGTGTTATGCTTGCTTTCATGTTATGAATCTTGAGTTGTATTAAGATTCTAGAGGATTCATAATGAAAGGTGGACAACATTGCGTATCTCCTTGTGCTTTTGAGGATTGATAGGAGATGGCTATATGGGTGAGTCTGATCTTCTTTGAGGTGCTTACATCCATGGATCTATTGGGTGTTGTTATGGTTTTTCCCTTCGGGATGTGAAGAAGATCATTCTTGACACAACTGGCATTTAGAAATGTATGTAGGAGGATGCTACATATTATTTGTTGTTTCTCTCTAATCTAGTTTTCTCTTCCTGAATGTTCTCGACTTTAGATATGAGATGCCTTTGTGGAGCCGAGTTGGTCACAATTTGTTGTCATGTGTTGTCACTTGGGTTATGACGCGAAGGTTCCTGTGCCTCTTTCTTCAGTCAGATATGGAGGATTTTGGAAGAACTATGGAAGACAATCGAGAGAAATGTTTCTTGCACAAGGTGGTTGCAGGTGGTGCATATCAGTGTGATTGTTCCTCGAAACTACATGGTTCCTCATTTCTTTTTGCAGGTGATTGGTGGACTTGGTGGTTGTCACCCACAAAAGAATATAAAAGTCATGGAAAATCCTAACCTAGGAATTGGACATTCCAACAGGTGACTAACATCTTCTCATGGTCGTTCATTTACTTTGTCAAACCAAGGAACGTATACTTGAAATGGAGTGGCACTATATTTGCACTAAGAACCGATTTTAGCTACAACCTACTAGAAGTAAATGAGTGAAAGAAATTATACTTCTGATGCAGGAACGTAAAGCAAAGTATTATCGACTTAAGCATAACTTAATTAAAGCATAAGTCATGACAATTATTACTAAGAAACAAACCATGAACTAGCCTTATGCTATAAGAACAGACACAAGGATGGATTCCTTATGCTGCAGGAACAATACAAGATTGAGTTTGCACTAAAACTTCCTGGAATGAAATTCTAACTGATAAACAACAGGAAACAAACTACTAACTAAAGATACTTACTAAGTGGCCCCCCTTAGCAAGCATCAACCAAATTATGCAAGAATTGAACTCAAGACTTCATCAGCTTTTATTCATAAACTCAGAATCATATACATGGTTGTTCTGCTTGTAACAAAACTAACACAAAACTTTGTTTATCATTATAACACTGCTCTTAACATACTCTATTCTGTTTCTACTCTCTAGTCTAGTCTAATCTCTCTAATCTCGTTCACTCGCACAGGAGGAACATTTATTTATAGAAAAAAAACTAACTAACTAACTTAATAGAGAAAGATGCGGACATAGATGCTTCCTAATTCCAAGGAACAAACTTCCATAAATGAAAGCAAATCTATTCAACTGATTCAGGGAGAATCTAGCATTCCACTCTTCCTAGATTGATGACCATTTAGATCTCCTCCCGATGACTCGGACATAGAGTCTTTGCTGGAACAACTTCATCGATGCCGTGGTGGAAATGGTCTTCACTGCAGGGCCAAGGTTTGTTGTGCATTGACTCGTTCATACTATCTTGAACAACCTATGGAACACATGGAAACATATGCGAAAGAAAACATGCATATAATAGCACGATACTCATTCATTAATCACACACATTAAATTCATCTCATTTATCCAAAAACCACACGTATCATATTAGTCAATTGGGAGGTCAAACAGGGCCATGAATATAGACATACGAAGATATTAAGCTGCAGGAATATAGGAATGCTTGTCTTAAGATACTACTCGATTTAAGATAAAAGTTTATAATCACAGAGTTTAAAACAACCATTAAAAAGAGTAAAGGTATTTAAAAATACATCATGACATTCAAATAACAGCATATTTTGGGCTCATCATTTGCCCCCTACTTATCCTAATGCTGGTCCTCCAGCATTAACCTTCCTAGTTGTTTCCCTGAAATCGGTAGAAGTAGCATGGCCTTGCATTGAAGTCCCAAACTTGTAGTAGAAGCCTCTGTAATTCTACCACCTTTCATACCTACGAGCTTCATTAGTTTCATTAATATCTGTGGCCAGATAAGGATACAATGGCCACATCAAAATAGGGGGGTGAAATGGTAGTTGGAACCACAATTCAAATCTCTCTTAGAGACCCAGCTGTATATACCTTTATGATCTTCTGATGGCTACTCTGAAATTCAAAGTACTATGAGGCTCAAATTTTCTTAGGACAATTGTCAATTTCTCCCATCTTGTTTTGATTCTGGAAGATGAAAGTTTCCAAAACAAATATGGTTGGCCTTCAAATTCATCATATACCTATTTTCTGAGATGAAATATTTTTATTCTTGCTGCAGGATCATAGAATCCATATGTAACAGAAAACCAAGTTCTAAGAACTGTTTGAGGATCTGAGCTTTCTGGTCTTAGGAGAATTGGTTCTTTTCTTTCAGCTTCCTCATAATCCTCCAATTTCTTCCCATAATTAATCTCATTAGCCACCCAAGACATAAGTGACCTCAAATGAATGTCACCAATGTAAAGGAGCGGATTCCACTCTGTTTCAAAAGGTATTAACAGACCATGCAAATAAAATTCACACAAATAATTTCTTAACCAATTAGGTGTTGTCTGATAGGCATCATAAAACTCTTTAGCAGAATGAATGTTAGGATCCATATTTTTAGAAATTCTCATTAATTGGAACCACAAAAATTGTTCCTTCAGGCACATTGCATACACCCTAGGAGGTGGTCTATATTCCATGATTTTCCCAACTACTTTCATCATTTCATTCATTTTCTCTTTTATTTCCTGGATTTCCTGCCTTTGGTTTTCAATTTCTTTCTTTAATTTCTTCTTCTCCTCTTCCCACATTCTTTGTTGCATTTCAGTTTTAGCCAGATGACGAAAAATCAAAGTTTGAAGTGTCAGAGGCCTCCAGGCAATTTTGAGGTATTCTAAATACACAATCAATAATCTTCTCTTGTACACAACCAATGCATGACAAGGTTCTATGGGCAATGGTGTTTCATTGAATATCTTAGTTTGTTCAGGTTCTTATTCTTGTTGCTCAGGAGGGGATTGTGCTTCTCCTGCAATTCTCTCAACTACATCAACCAAATCATTAAGACTTGGCATCCTTTGTTCATTACTACAACCATGTTGTACTTCCTCAACTTCCTCTGTATCTATTTACAATTCCTTGGGAACAATGGAGGAACTGTGCGGGACATTCTTAGATACACTCTGAGAATCCTCATGACCAAGCCCCTCAGACTCCTCTGAAATGATTATAATTTTTGGTTGGACGGGTGTTGAGGTAGTTTTACCCTGTTTTCTTGTTGAAGCTCTTCTAGTTAATGTAGCAGATGCAGGAGATTCTTTTGCAGCTTTCCTCTTTCTAACTTGCCTAGGGGATTCAGACTCGGCAGGAGAGGATGATGACGAAACTGTGGTGACAACAGGTGTTGCTGTAGGAAAAAGCTGGGTAGCATGTTTTCACTTTTTTGTTTGAGAGTTTTCTTCTGGGGTATGGTCAACACTAGATGGTTCGCCTACTTTTTTTTTTCCCTTTTCCTTTCTTGTATCAGACCTAGTTTTTATTTGGGTAAAGGGCTCAGGTATGAAGGTAGTAGGGCTAGGTGCTGCAGGAGAAGATGATTCTTGCTCTACTTCCCTACTCATAGACTCTACTCTCTTTCTCTTTTTCTTGGGCTAAGCAGGGAGTGTTCTGAGAGGTTCTAGAGGTTGTAGTCCTTTCTGGGCAAAAAATTCTTGCCAAGAAAGGGGTGATACATCCCTCAAAGAATGCTCAATCAACAATTTAATCAGGGCATGGTGAGTGATGAAATTATCTTTTCCCTTATGAGTTTCATAGGCACTACACTCCAAAATATTTAACAAGAAATTTGGGATGTTGACAACTAACCCGTGCCTCATATGAATTAACAGTTTAAAATGGTAGGAATGCAAATAAGAAAAGCATCCTTCACAAGTCAAATACCTGATTATGAAAGAGACATATTCCAAATATGGATAAGGCAATGAGACTCGTTTGCATCCTTTCTTTGAAACTTCCAAGGGTCCATCCATTGGCAATGTGAATTCTGCCCTGGAAGAGACAACATCCCTTTCTGAAGGGAAGTTCTCTTCTACTGCTGGAAGTCCAATCACTTCATAAATTCATTCCTCTGTTACGAAAACTATTAAACCCCATACTGCAGCCTCTCCTTCAGAAAGAGTTCTCAGAAATTCACCTGCAGCTTCTTCATTGAAAGAATCTATCTTTAGGAAATAGTTCAACCATCTACAAATACTGAATGCCTGAACCACTTGAAGATCTTGTGTTAAGGCCTCATGAGCTATTGGCTCATGTCTTACCAGTAAAAATCCTTGAAACTTAACCTCTTCTGAGAATTTGAAAAATACTTTTTCTTTTCTTTTCGACTTGTTTACCTCTCTTTTCTCTCCAAAAATGATATAAAAGACAATTGCATGCAATGATTTTTAGAAACTACTTAATTAAGCAGTTAACTTGCTGGTCAGGAGAAAAAAAACATGCATTCATTCTTTGGAAGTACAATTTAAAAAATGTTTTTAACAAACGTGGCGTTGGCAAAAGAAAAAGTTTTGAAAAAAATTATCCCTGCCCCCTACTTAAGATTTCACATATGTCTTCACATGTGCAAAATGATAGACGAAGAATGAGCAGTAATGACTAATAGACACTTGTAATAAATGAATAAATGAAATAAATGAATGATGTGACAAAAAAAAGAATATCGCGTACCTTGTATTAAATGTTTGCAAATGTTGGGAGATATCACAATATAGCCTAAAATGACTGCTTGAAAAAGAAATCATAAATGGAAATGGTACGGTAGGATGGGTGACATATAAAAGAAAGATGAAATGAATGATGGTGATGGAGAAAGTGGTTTCCGTAAAAAAAAAACCTTTATTATGGACGTACAACATAGTTTTCAAAGAGATGCTGCAGGAAGAAGATCAAAGCCTTTCACTGCATGAAGATCAGTGGCTACATCCGAAACAAATTGCTTCATAAATTGTTCTTTTGATGCAGGCTTATGATACAACCAAAGACGATGTCTATTAACCAGCAATTTGAAGCAAACAGGATCGATTGTAGTCAATTGAACCGAACCATTATCAAATACATTTTCAATTTCATTCGGACCAAGCCATCTTGTTGTAAGCTTACCTTGATTCTCCTTATACCTGGAGTCATAGAGTAGCACCCAATGACCAGTGGAGAAATGCTTAGTTCAGATATTGTGGTCATGCCATTTCTTCCTTTGCTGCTGGATGTCTTCAGCGTGTTGTAGGGCAGCTTTCCTCATCTCATCCAATGCATTCAACTATAAGAGGCATTCCTTTTGGGCTTCTGAAAGATCAATTTGAAGCTGAAGAGCAGTCCTTAAGGTTTTATGCTCAAACTCTATTGGCAACATGGCAGTTTTTCCATAAAGTAACTCAAAAGGGGTAAACCCTGTAGTTGTTTTCCATGTCCTATAGGCCTATACTGCTTCTGGAAGATGAATGCTCCAATCTTTCTTGTGTAACTGGATTGTTTATGTAAGGATTTCCTCCAATTCTTTGTTAGTAACCTCTGCCTGACCATTGGCTTGAGGGTGATAGGGGCTTGATTTTTTGTGCCTGATATTGTAGTCATTCATCAATGTAGTGATCAGGTTTGAAGTAAATTGAGCTCCTTGATCAATAACAAGCTCTCTTGGGACTCCAAATTTAGTAAAAATCTATTCATAGAGGAACTCAACAACTTTATTGTCACGTGCATGTGTCATTTCTTTCACTTCCACCCATTTGGTGACATAATCAGTTCAAACTAAAATGTAGGATTTCCCATTGGATAGAGGATCAATAGGCCCAACAAAATCCATTCCCCACTTATCAAAGGGACTAACTACCACTTGTGGATACAGGGGCATTTCATCAGACCTTGTTAGCCTCTCCATTCTTTGACATCTGTCACATTTCCTTGTGTAGGCCACAACATCCTTGTGTAGTGTGGGCCAATAGTACCCTGTATTAAGCACTTTCATTGATGTTCTTTTAGATGCAAAGTGCCTACCACATGGCTCATCATGAAAAGCATGTAAAATGTCATATGTTTCATCTTCTATAACATACCTTCGCATGACTTGATCAGGTCCTATGTAAAACAAACAATCTGCAATCCATGAAAATTTAAAACTTTTATCAATCAACAACTTCCTGTCCTTTGGTGAGAAGTGAGCTAGTATTTTGTTGGCTGCTAAATAATTTGCAATATCTGCATACCATGGTGCTTGAGCAACAATAGAAAACAAATGTTCATCAGGAAAGCTATCATCAATTATCTCAGATGTGGTAGGTATAGTTGTTTGAAGTCTTGATAAGAAATCAGCCACCATATTTGCCCTACCTGGCTTATCAATAGTTGTGATATCAAATTCCTGCAACAATAATAGCCACCTTGCTAATCTACCAGATATGGTAGGCTTATTCATGAGGTACCGTATTGCTGCATGATCTGTATGAACAAATATTTGGTAACTAGTGACATAATGCCGAAATTTGTTCAGAGCATACACAACTGCTAGCAATTCTTTCTATGTGATAGTATAGTTTAATTCTGGGCCTTAAAGGTTTTTGCTAATGAAATAGATGACATGTTCTATGGAACTCTCCTTCTGTCCTAACACTTCCCCTATGACATAATCAGAAGCATCTATGTGTATATGAAAGGGTAGACCCCACTTGGGTCCTTGAAGAACAGGTGCTTTAGTAAGTAAGTTCTTAAGCTGCAGGAAAGACTTGTCACAGGCAGGCCTCAGTCTAGTTAAATTCACAATCCTTAGTCAGTAAAGCATACAAGGGATTGGCTATTTTTCTAAAATCTTTAATAAATCTTCTATAATATTCATCATGTCCTAAGAAGCTTCTAACATCCTTTTGTTTCATAGGTGTTTGCAAAGTTAGAATGACTTCTATTTTTACAGGATCAACTTGAATTCCTGCTGGAGAGATATGATGGCCTAAAACAATTCCTTCTTGCATCATCATAAAATAATTCTTACTGTTTAAAGACAAATTGTGCTCCTAGCATCTTTTCAACACTTTCTCCAAATTTTCTAATGCTTCTTCATAAGTAACTCCATAAGTGGTGAAGTCATCCATATAGATTTCCATAGAATCATGAGAAATGTCAATAAAAAGACTAATTACTGCCATTTGAAATGTTGCAGGTGCATTACACAAACCAAAAGGTAGGACATAGTAAGGAAAATTCCCCCATGGATAGGTAAAGGTTTTTTTGTCTTGATCCCCAGGGGCAATTTTAATTTGATTATACCCACTATATCCATCCAAAAATGAGAAATACTTTTTACCGGACAATGAGTCTAGTACTTGATCAACAAATCGAAATGGAAAGTGATCCTTTTTAGTTGCTGTGTTCAGCTCTTTGTAGTCTACACAAACTCTCCATTTTCCATTTTTTTAGGAACAATCACCAATGGAGATACCCATTGACTGTCTGAAATGGGGTAGATAAAACCAGCATCAAGCAATTTTTGGAGCTCATTTTTGACTATTTCCTTGAGTGTTGGGTTTATCCTTCTTTGAGGCTACCTAGCAGGTGAAAAATATTCCTTATGTAGATCCTATGGGTACAGAGTTGAGGATCTATTCCCTTCATATCCCCATAGTCCCATGCAAAGGATTTGTGTTAATCTTGTAGCATTGTGACTAGGGCAGTTTGTTGAGATTGAGGCAGCTTATTATTGATGTTCAGACAATGTCCTAGAGATAGCTCAATTTGCTTGGTAAAATCATTCATGGAGTCTACTAGTAAAGGTGGTGTCTGTATTTCTTGTGGAAGCAAATGTTGATAGACTGCAGGAATTTCAAATGGCGGGTTCTCAGGATTTAGTTGTTGCAGGAAGCACTGCTGAGGACAGTTATCTAAAGCAGATGGGCTACTCATATCATAATTGGACAGCAAAATTTGTAAAAGAAGGTCATCCTCACTCTGAAGTTGGGAAAATGGATTAGTTTGCAGCATCATTAAGTGAGCCAATGAACTGACTTTTTCAGTTTCCTCGCCTAAATTTGGCCAAATTGGCTGAGACAAATCTGGCTGAGGCTGAGCAGGTGGGTATAAAGCCAATTTCTTTGTTGACTAACCATAAAAAATTATCATGTTTCCTGAACAAAATCCTATAAAAGCATCAACTGTGGCTAACCATGGTCTACCTAGGATGATAGGATATCCTCCCAAAGTTGCCTTTGTGGACAATATGGTGAAATCTGTTGGGTATTCCCAAGACTCAAGGTTGACAATTATATCTTCTACCATACCATCAGGTGTTACAATGGAACTATCAGCAAGCTGCAGGATGGTAGGTGTAGACCTAATAGTTAGGATATTCAAATACTCCATAGTATTCTTGGTCATTACATTAATGGCTGCACCAAGGTCAACCAAAACATTCTTTACCATCTAACTATTAATATTTATTTGTACCATAGGACTCCTATGGTCAGCATATTTTGGCATGACTGCTTTTCTCTAACATAATATCTGCCAAATGTCCTAGAACATGGATAGTTTGGGGATCCTTTTTCTTCCTTCTAGGTTTCTTCAAACAAGCCTCCTTAATGGATTTCCCATAGATTGGAACATATTTAATAGCTTGAAAGAGGGATTTGAATTTGTACATTTTTTAGCTGATCCAAAATATCAAAGGTAAGCTCTTCTATAGACTTGGGTGTATTGACTTGCAATCTCTGAGGAAAAGGTGGTTTTGCTGGATGTTGCAGGATAGGCTCCTTAGAGACAGTATCTGATATAGGTATCTATTCTACAAGACCAGTCAGTTGTTTAGAAGGAGGATCAGGAACTTCAATAATTACTGGTGATTGTGGAGCAGGTAGAGTGGTTCCAGACCTGAGATGGATATCATTAATATTTAGAGCATAGGCTGGATATTGATTGGGTTCGAAAAAATATATAGGCTGTTGTTACTGCTGCTTATTATTAAAATTTGACAATGGTTGAGTAGGCATAGGCGTTTGTTTTGTAGGGTGAGTATTTGCTGCAGGTGCTACAAGAGGTGGCATGAGGGCCTGAGTTTGTGGTTGTTGAAGCTACAAAAATTCAGGAGATTGGTTCTGCCATTGCTAAGAACCTCTCCATTGAGGATTCTGCTACCAGTTACCTTGGGGTGGAGCCCATTGTCCTTGTGGCTGGTGCCAACCTCCTTGAGGAGATTTCCATTGTGGACTTTGATAGTTAGGCCGTTTTGGTTGAGAGGTATTCCATGGTGGTGATGGGCCATATGTAGATTGCCATTGGTTACTATAATTAGAGTAAATATTATCAAAATTCAAAGGGTCTTGAGACATACCTTGTCTTTGAGCCCATGGGCACCTTTGTGCAACATAGAATACTTGGTCATCATCACCTTCTACTGCCTTAAAGTCAGTAGGTAATTGCTTAGCCTCCATGTTAGCCACCATCTTACATCTGCAGTCATGCTTCTTCTATCGACAATGTGGATAGAAATCAGCCAAGACTACTTCAGCTTCTTCATGCTTTTTCCGAGCTTGCATAGTATCCAACTATGTAGCCATATTAATTATGATATCTTTCTTGAAATCAAACAGCAAATTTGAAATCTCCATCCATGAAACTCCATTAGTAGAAGAATTTCCCACAGTGGCCTGATGACCTCTTCCCTTCTTGACATTTTCTCAAGAGTAGTTGCGACATATGTTCTTAATATCATCTCAAGGCACTTGGGTTATATCTCCTCCTCCCATCAGATCTAGAGCATCAATACAAGAATCATTGATTCCCCTTAGAAAAAGTAATTTTTGAGATTCTTCATTGAGAGTATGGTCTAAATTCTTTTTCAAAGAAAACAAAAACCTTGAGATATAGTCTTCCAAGCTTTCATCCTCCTTCTGCTGAATTTGGAATATATCATCACCCTTACTACCACTCTTGCAATATTCCTTATATTTCTCATGAAACTTTGTTTGCATGATTGCCCAACTATCGACAACATTCCTCCCCAAACTCATGAACCATCTTAGAGCTCCCTCCTTCAAAGTAGAAGGAAACAACTTCAGCTTGTGAGCATCTATGGTGTAATCATAGCTTCGACAGAGGATGTTGAACTCAAACAAGAAAGTGTCTAGGTCCTCTATAACTAGTCCATAGAATTTGGGAAGTAATGAAGAAGGAATATTTTTTGGTTATCATTATCTTGTTGGGCTATGATAGGGAATTTAAAAGCAGGAGGTCGATTAGGTGGATTTTGTGCCATATTTGCTTGATGAAGTATCAAAGCAAATGGATTTTCCTGAGATTCTTCATCAGCTAGGTCAAAGGGAAATTCAGCGAGTGGGTCTTCAATAAATGGATTGATATCTTGGTTTCCTTCTTCCTCAAATAGATTATAAGTTGGTTCAAAATCGTTATCAGTGAAGGAAGGGTTTGGGAGGAATCTTCCTAGAGCATCTCTTCTTCTATGCATGTAACAGACTTAACTAAAAATTGAAGGATTTGAAAATTCTTGAATAAGCACACTAACTACTACTAACAATGACTATGACAGGTTCTTAGCTTGACACCATCCTTGGCAATGGTGCCAAAAATGGTTGTCGCCCACAAAAGGATATAAAAGTCATGGCAAATCCTAACCTAGGAATTGGACATTCCAGTAGGTGACTAATATCTTCTCATGGTCATTCATTTACTTTGTTAAACCAGGGAATGTATACTTGAAATGAATCGGCACTGTATGTGTACTAAGAACCAATTTTAGCCACAACCTACTAGAAGTAAATGCGTGAAAGGAATTCTACTTCTGATGCAGGAACGCAAAGAAAAGTATTATCAACTTAAGCATAATTTAATTAAAGCATAAGTCATGACAACTATTACTAAGAAACAAACCATGAACTGGCCTTATGCTCCAGGAACAGACACAGGGATGGATTCCTTATGCTGCAGGAACAATACAAGATTGAGTTTGCACTAAAACTTCTTGGAATGAAATTCTAACTGATAAGCAACATGAAATAAACTACTAACTAAAGATACTTACTAAGTGGCCCCCCTTAGCAAGCATCAACCAAATTATGTAGAATTGAACTCAAGACTTCATCAGATTTTATTCATAAACTCGAAATCATATACATGGTTGTTCTGCTTGTAACAAAACTAACACAAAACTCTGTTTATCATTATAACACTGCTCTTAACATACTTTGTTTTGTTTCTACTCTTTAGTCTAGTCTAATCTCTCTAATCCTATTCACTCGTGCAGGAGGAACATTTATTTATATAAAAACAACTAACTAACTAACTAACTTAACAGAGAAAGATGTGGACATAGATGCTTCCTAATTATGAGGAATAGACTTCCATAAATGAAAGCATATCTATTCAACTGATTCAGAGAGAATCTAGCATTCCACTCTTCCTAGATTGATGACCATTTAGATGTCCTCCCGATGACCGGGACATAGAGTCTTCGCTAGAACAACTTCCTCGATGCCATGGTGGAAATGGTTTTCACCGCAGGGCTGAGGTTTGCTGCGCATTGACTCATTCATACTATCTTTAACAACCTATGGAACACATGGCAACAAAGGTGAAAGAAAGCATGCATATAATAGCATGATACTCATTCATTAATCACACACTTTAAATTCATCTCATTTTTCCAAAAACCACACGTATCATATCAGTCAATTGGGAGGTCAAATAGGGCCATGAATATAGACATACGGAGATATTAAGCTGCAAGAATATAGGAATGCATTGTCATAGGATACTACCCAATTTAAGATAAAAGTTTATAATCACAGAGTTTAAAAAAACCATTAAAAAGAGTAAAGGTATTTAAAAATATATCATGACATTCAAATAACGAGCATATTTTGGGCTCATCACTTGGTATGCTTGGATCACTTGAGATGGTGCTTTGGTTGCATTCATCTGGATAGTACCCTTGCAATGGGAGTACCTGGACGTGTTTGGTCTTTTTTGACTGGTTGACACATGGTGCTTGTTCTTAGCTGCTAATGGGTGGTTATGTGATGGTATGAGTTTACTAATGGTCATACCTTTGAGGTATGTGTGGTTGAATGGTTTTAGCATGAGTTGTGGGTGTTGGCTTTTCAATCACGTGGGTTTGATCAGTTGGATGGGGGTAGTCAGTTTTTTGGTTGGTTTATCTTGTTCTGGAGAATGTTTCTCATACTGGTGTTCACGTTGTGCTTTGCTGTTGTTGTGGTGCATTTTCTGCCTGAAGGATTTGATGTTTGTGTTCCGGAGATTGGTGCATATACGCCTTGGCTTGTTTCCTTTTCCTGTGTTGGATGTTTGGAGTTGTAGCTTGAGATGGTGGACATTATTTGATGTCGTTGCAGGGGTCTTGGTTAAAGTGTGGAAGCATGGTGTTGGTCCTTACTCAGATGTTTGGAGGAAGCCTGAAAGTCCTCGACAAGTGGGAGATTGTTGGGAAGTTATGCCTCAACGTTTTGGCTTGTTCCCTTTAGACTTGGCATTTTACTTCATGTTCTGGCCTTTACCATGGCATTCTAGCTTGGTCTTGGTGGTGTCTATCTGGTAGTTACCTCCTTACCACGCGTGGTGAGTTCACTCACCATGGTGGTTCACTAAGGCCACCTGCAGCCTGCGCTGGCAGTTACCGCCTTACCACGCACGGTGAGTTCTCTCACCGCAGTGGCGCAGTAAGGCCACCAATGGCTTGGCTCAACGGTTATCGCCTTACTGTTGGTGGTGGTCCCTCTCACTATGGTGTCCACGGTGAGACCGCCAACGGTGGACTCAGCAATTACCGCCATAGCGCAGGCGGTGGTTCCTCTCACCGTGGTGTCTGCGGTGAGACCACCAATGGTAGGCTTGGTGGTTACTACCATACCACGGGCAGTGAGATCACCAACTATTGGCCTGGCGGTTGCCGCCACACTATAGAAAGGCTTTGGAAGGTTAGCGGTAGCATGGTGAAGATGGCAATCAACACAGGCTTTTATTTTCCTTACCACGAGGTGGCCAAATGAGCTTAGCGGTAGCACGGTGTTGTAGGAGTTTGGTCTCAGTGAAGACTTGGGTGAGCTCAGGCGAGCTCACCGCCATACTACAAGGTGACTTGGACAAGGGCGTGGTTGTGCGGTGGATTTAGGGTGCTAGCCCGGATGGCTTACCACCATCCCATGAGGCGAGTCCGATAGGGCAGCGGTAGCGAGGTAGAAGGCAAGGTGAGCTCGGGCGAGCTCACCGCTGTACTGCGACTGGATCAAAGGAGCTCGGCTGTTGTGTGGTAAGAGCTCGGATGAGCTCAAAACTCGGTTGACCGAGTTGGATAGGTTTTACCGACTGTCAGTACAATAATAGACAAATGAGATGGCGACATGTGGAAGATCCTTATGATCTAGTTGGCTGAATGGTTAATGTTTTGATGTACGACTGAGCTGCATTATTATACCAAGGTTGATAGACATGTCTGAGACTGGATTTAATGTTGCGCGGCTCAATGCTTTCGGATTAAGTGCTGCACATTATCAAAAATGGAATGCTTGCGGGTGGATAATTTATTAGCTTGATGACTGTTGCTGGTAGGCGTGGGCTGAATAGGTTGGCACATGGTAAGAGATTATATATAATCTCGTGTGTAGTCAGATAGTGTATGAATGATTGAAGTGAGAGGCAGAGAGTGTTCGAGCGGTCCTGACTATGAACACTTTGTCTCTCAGTTCTGCAAATATGTGAACCTATGGAGGCCGTGTGGCTAAGCTGGCCATGAGGCTAGCTATGATAGTCATCTAAGGAGCTGAAGTGAATCTACACTGTGTGTTGTGAAGGTGCTGGAATAGTGTGAAGGTTCTGTATTTTTGTTGTTGCCTATATTCTCTAGATGAACAAGATGTAATCTCTTGAAGAGAATAGCTCTAGTTTTGTATTGTAACCATTTTAGTTATTGAATAATACATGTGAGCTGAGTGTTTTTGGAGGGTGGGGTTTTTTACCCGAAAGTATTTTTCCCACGTAAATTTGTGTGTTCATAGTTTTGTCTTTCATGTTGTTTGATTATACAAACTGGATCTGTGCTTGTGTTGAATCTGTTATAAGTTAAGCATTTACTTTTCTCAGAGGATCAATGGGGGATCAATTGTGCCTACTTCTGCTTTATGGCATAGTTGTTTGTGTCTTTGAAATGAGAAAAATGAAAATCACTAAGGCACTGTTGTCTTAGATGCTGATCTATAATCACAAAACTGACTCAATATCCCCAACACTTACTCAACAAAATAATAGAGGAGAGGATTAGAAAGCTTACCACCTCCACCAAGAGCACTCAAGGCTAATGAGGGAGAAAATGAGAGTACTCAAGCCTCTTCTGCAATGGTATTGTTCCACATTTGCTCTACTGAGTTGTTGGAGTGATGTATTTGCTGCTATGGAGTGCAAGAATACTGCTTGAATGCTTGAAGTGGTTGCTAGAATGCTTAGAGCTTGTCCAGAGATTCTAGAGAGGATGAAATGGATGAATGAATAGTGAATTTGAAGGAAAGAGTGAAGTAAATAACCATATTCAGGTCAGTCGTCCAAAGAGGGCATTACAATTTGACTTCCAATGGGAAGTGTAACACCTTTGTAGGCTCTAGCCATAGGAATCTGCCAGGGATGTAAGAATGCCATGCGGATGTCTACGCATCATGTGGGTGTACCTAAGAGTTATTCCTCTATCGACACTCAAAATAGGTGCTAAGTGGAACAAAGGCAGTGGGCTTATGTGGAATTTAGCCAACAGACTTGGTTTTCTAAAGTGAGGAAGGGTGAAAGGGGAATTTTCTTAAGGGGTGCAAATTCGCTCCTATACATTTTTCCCCACTTTAGCGAACACAAATACTGATGAGTGCTTTGGTAAAGTAGATCAGAGAAGTAGTAGGGTTATAAATGTATATCTAAACCATCAAGTAAGAAAACCACGATCTGGAGAACTTGGGAGTGCAGGACAAGCAAAGGACTTCATAGCTCTACATAACTATGAAGCTGAAGAAAGCACCTTATAGGCTTGTGGACCTACAAGGAAGGTATCCTCCAAGAACTCTCACATGAAGGAAACTGAGAAAAGCACCTTACAGGCCCATAGAGCTGCAAGGAAGGTATCCTCCAAGAGCTCTCACATGAAGGAAATCGAGAAAAGCACCTTACAGACCCACAGACCTGCAAGGAAGGTATCCTCCAAGAACTCTCACATGAAGGAAACTGAGAGAGGTGCCTTACAAACCCACAGACCTGTAAGGAAGGTATCCTCCAAGAACTATCACATGAAAGAAATCGAGAAAACAGGACTCCGCAGAGTCAAAAAGTGGCTTCACAGGCATACCCATGAAGCAACATGTTTACCCATAGATAGAACATGTCAGGAAGTGGCCATGTAGGAAAGTAAGTAGATAGTCACATAGACCGTCATCAAGTTGGAAGAATTTCAAAGGGGTCCCTCAGGAAGGGATACACTATTTGAAAAGTGAGGTCTAGTCAAGTTGCCCCCAAGCTAGACACAAAGATGTGAAAAAGGTCTAGCCGGGTTGCCTCCAAGCTAGATGCCATGGAATTCATTTGAGATGAAAACTTTCAAAGGGGTCCCTCAAGAACCCAACGTGAAAAGAGAGGGTCCACTCAAGGGACGTACTGTTCGAAAGCTGGTGTCTTCTTTCTCGAATCGATTCATCGTCAAGGAATCCTTATGAAAGATGTTCACTTCATAAAGTAATTTGAAAGGAACAATATGCCCCCATGCGAGGGGAAGATCAAAGCTATCCCCACTTCAGAGGAAGGTTCCCAAGTTCTTTCTTAACGAATCTATGATGAAGGAAACATGTTTCATTAGGGTTTCAAGTTGAGAATACAATTCTTACAAAGAAGTGTGTGAATATTCTTGAGAAAAGATTTTTTGACAATGAATGTATTTTTTGAAGATCCAAGCGATGTAGAGGTGGCATTGTCACACATGAGAGGGAAAAATTAAGCAAAGAAGAGAGAAATATAAAGAAAAAGGTAACACGAACAAAAGGCATAGGGGTAGCCTAATATTTCAGGGTCAGAACTGCTCATAAATATGTATAAGTATAATAATAGTATATAAATGAACTGTCATCAATCCACTACTATATCAGGCCATGTGAAGAATGCACGAGAAATAAAAATAAAAATAAAAAATTGGGTCAACATGGAAGAGAGCCTAAATGCCCCCAACACTTTGCATCATCCCCAATTCGCCAATTTAGTCAATCACAAACATGGAAGAATGATGAAAAAAATAGAAGAATGTTTACAACACAAACACCATGTCTGTATCCAAGCACCAATAGGGGTGACAAGGGTCATCCAGGCACACATAGCATGATTACAGGGGAAACACATCACAACACACACACACACATCTAATCTAAAGATAAAGAAGGGGCCTCCCTCTAACACTAATCAACCAAGAGGTCGTCAGCTTCCCACTCTCGATCATCATAGGGCAAAGGAGGATGAGCTTGCAATAGTGGAATGTTAAGGGGAGGAGATTCCTACCCTCCAGCAACAAGGGCTAAGGAAGAAGGACCTGTAAGGTCTTTGTCACTCAACTCTTGTGGGTCTAAGGTCAACAAATTCACGAAGATTACTAACAAGGTCGGAACTTCATCCATTGAGTTAAAAATGCATTTAATAGGAGTGCAATGTTTAACATACATTTAATGGGAGTTCCATTTTTAACCTTGACAGATGGAGAAGATTGCATCTGAGGTTCACCGCTAGGCTCACCGAGTGATTCTGGAGTGATGACAAACTCAAGAGAGGTTGGGACTGGTTCTATCACTAAGACAGAACAAGTTAGTGTGGGGCCACCTTTCAGAGAAGGTGAGATCCTCCTATGCCCTTTGTTACTGGAAGGACCACTCTCTACCTTCTTCTTCATTGGGGAAGGTGAACTCCCTATAGATGAGGCAAGAAGCATAGAGGAAGAGGAGGAAAGAACCACAATAGATACAGCTGAGGTGTTAGTCATATCTATGGGCTTCGGGAAAGGTGGGACATCTGGAATGGATTTCAACAAAGGTGGATCCACCGAAGGAGCGATGAACACCTACACCTTTCTAGGGTCAAGCACATGTGCACTTGCAGCAGATGTTGGAAGCGATATAGAGCTAGTTTGGATGGAAATAGAGAGGAGGAGTGAGGAGGATGTGGCAAGAGGTCCTCATACAGGAGTGGTTGGCTCCTCTTTCGTCCTTTATGAGGTGGCCTACTCAGCTAAGAGATCCTTTCATCGGGGCTTGTGCTCACATGCAAGGCAGTTTCTATGAATCTTCAAACTATAGGCCAGAGGTTGTGAAGGAACGAAAGGCTCCCGCTCAACCATGGGAGTGTCCTCCACAACTATTTCTAGCAGAGGGATAGACTCCTGAATGGGAGTAGGAGGAATAGGCTCTGAAATAGCAGATGGAATCAAATCTAACTCCTCGGCAGCATGCCTTTTCCCATTCACTACTTTAGAAGCAGGAATGGTAGGAGGTCGTGGGGAAAATTCTCTCTGCGAGCATTTTTTTCTACCATATAAATAGTACCAAGGCCTAGGAGGCTCGGTAGGGAGATCCGATATCTTGATCTTAGGTCTACACCAAGCAAGCACCATCAGACTTAGTGGGTAAAGACCAAGCTTACTCATCCAATACCCCTCTCAAGAGAGGGGAGTGGATGAGGCAGCCCGAGAAGGAGCAAGCTTCTCCTTTCCCTTTCGGGAAGAGGAGGTAGCTAGCTATTCTACTATAGGAAGGGTCAATTTCGGTTGTCCCTTGTTCCCAGTCTTATACTTTATGTAATTCTTATAAAGTAGGTCCATCCTTGGAGGAAGCAAACCAACTGGGGTGTGCCAAAATTGATCCAATGAATATCCCCCATGGGACACCACAGGCTAGTATCCAGTATCATCCACTATGTGTATGACACCTTCATGGGAAAACTTTAAACATTTATGAATTATGGAGGTGATCCCTTTCATGGAAGCTAGCCAAGGTATACCTAGCTTCACCCTGAATAGGTTAGACTCAGGAATGACATTGAAAACCATGTCTACGTTCCTAGGTCAAACTAGGATGGAGAAATTTATCGATCCATATGGTTTGAGAGCAAGGCCATCATGCGTACAGATGATGGACTTTTTTTTTCATATTCCTCCCTTTGCAGGGAGTTCAACAATAGTCTCCTTCGTGATGACATTCACTCTATACGTAGAGTCCACTAAGACTCCTATCATGCAATGTTGCCATTGAGGTGAGCGAGAATGTAAAGCAGAGAAGGTTTGTCATTTGTCGGTAGATCTTGTGAAGTGAATGTTACATCCGACAAACTGATCGCAAGATGAGGGGAAGGAGAAAAAGTAACCATGTTAACATATGCTTCAGGCTGAGAAATAGAATTAGAGGGATCGATAATCATGTTAGTAGAATGTGATGAAAATGGGTCCGTGTATATCTGTAATTCACTATTAGCTTTCGCCATTGATTTGTTCATATTTTGTTTGCTTCCATTGAGACGAATAGTACCATCCTCGATATAATCCTATATCTCATGATCCAGGAGCATGCAACATTCGGTATCATGTCTGTTAACTCGATGGTATTGACAATAGGTGTTTGCTTCATACCAGCTAGGATAAGGTTCCCTAACGGGTTTACGGCTTGGCAAGTTAACGATCTTATCCTTCAACAACTTTTGCAAGATGGAGGAATAATATTCTTATAAATTTGTGAACTTTCGATTGTGTTTGGGGTCCTTATCATCCAAAGCGGCTACTACATTTTCAATGGCTTTTCCTTTTCCAAAGATCTATACAATGGACTTCCCTTCAGGACAAGAGCACAAGGAAGGTCCCCTGAACTGAACCATCATCTGCTGATACTCTCGTAGGGCTGCACACAAATGCGTGAAAGAAGGGTATTTCATAAGGGAAAATTTTTCTTGCCAAGGCCTCTATAAGTTCCCTATGAATACCTTATGCACATTGCAATTAGGTAGTAGGTATGAGATTGTGAAAAGAGCGCTTGATATCGCTTTATAAAGTCGGTAATCTTCTCATTATCCCCTTGTTTACAATAGACAAGATCAAAGAAGGTCATCTTTGGTCCGATATTGGCTTGGAACTGCCATAGAAACTAGTTCACAAGCTGATCGAATGTGAAGATGGAATTTCCAGGCAAGGAACAGTACCACTCGAGTGTTGTATCCTTGAGAGATTTGGGAAACAATTTTTCCATCAATGCATTGTGATGGAAAAATTTTGTACACAAGGGATTAAAGGTAGACACATGCGTCTGCGGGTCCCCTTTGCCACCGTATTTCTTGAATTTAGGAATCTCCATCCCTTGCGGGAAAGGAGTGTTTAGGATTTCTACCGACAATGGGCTATGTTGGAAGAAGGGATGGAAGATAGGCTAGGCAGAAGCTTGGGAGAGATTTGCTAGCTGGTTTTCCATCTTACCCATATTTTGAAGAAGAGTGTTTAGAATTAGGTCATTAGAAGACATAGGTCCAGTGGAACCACCACCAAAGCCACCGCTAGGACCATCACCATGACTACCACCGAAGCCACCGCCCCTAGCGTAACCTCCACCGAAGCTACCACCACTTCCAAAGCCACCACCATGACCTCCACCGGAACCACTTCCGCCAGTGTCGCCTCCGCCACCGAAGCCATCACCACCAAAGCCTCCACTGATCATCCCATCGAATCCTCTTAGAGATGACAAAAGTGGTGAAGTGAAAACTTAGAGGGGTTTTGTTTACTTTGACAGTTTTGGAATTTATAGAAGCAACGGGTATACTGATTGAAGGGACTGTGTTGGCCATGTACACAGATGTGGGAGGCATCGACACTTCTAGTTGTCTCTCATGTTCTTCAAAGGGGCCACCTCGTATCATGTTACTATGGTTTAAAGGGGTGCATGCTTTGGTCAGACTAGTGAGACTAACCAGGAGTACTAGACCTGTTCGATCTTTTCCTACCATGTATCTTATTTCACTGATAAATTTAGTGGCCCTAACTAGCTTCGAGTTTTTCTCCAGGTGATTCTCCAAAGCACCCAACCCTTTGCTAAGAATAGCGACATAATCAGATGGGATATGGACAGCTTCACGCTCGTCTATGGATGATTATGTGGGAGATGTAGGAGGAGTAGGGATGCGGTCGGTTTCATTGAAGAATCTGGACATGCCCCGTGACACCTGCTCCTGTGTAGAAAGGCCAATCACAAAATCGGAAAAAAGACCTATAAGGAAACTAGAAGAGACCTTCATCTTCTCCATCAGAAGGTGTCATAGACTTCTCCTAACAATATACCTAGAGGTAATGGATTCGGTTGTGATGCTCATAAACCTTCACAACATGTAGGGGTACAACGATTAAAGGGTACAAGGGAAAAAGCTCAAACACCAACAAATGAGTAGATGTTGGTTCATGTCAGGTTCACAAAAAATGTAAGAGAGGGGGACCAACCATGGGGTGAAGCCACAATAGTGTTTTACAATTCAAGTGAGGAAGGAAAACTCACAAAAAATGAATACATGGCAAAAATCTTGATTTTATCGGTTCGTACGAACTTACTAGTTCGAGCGAACCCATAAGGGGTCCGTACGAACCTACTGGTCCAAGTGAACCCTTAAGGGGTTCGTTCGAACTAGGGTTCAAGCAAACCCTTTTAATTCTTTCCTGTCCAATAACCAACAAAATCCCTTATGGAAGGGTGGTTCGCTCGAACCAGGGTTCAGGGTTTGTACGAATCCCCCTTATTCCTCATCCCCCCCTGAGACACAAAAAAAACCTAAATTTTGGCACTTTGAAGCTTGGGTGGATGATGAAAATCGAGGAATATTCACAAACCCAACTGGAATCAAGTAGTCCTCAGAACGAGCTATCCAACGAATATAATTTTAATATGTTTTGGTTTTATTATGTATTTGTTTTTTTAGTTTTATTAAACATAGGTTTTTCATCGGAAATGATGGTCTCTATTTTGCACATGTGGAAAAATAGCAGATTATCAAAAAAAAAAATTAAAAAATATGAGTACACCATATTTTTAAGTCCTTGATCCAACAGAAAAAATTTGAATTTCAATATATACAAAAAATGTTACGCATTATATATTCACACTATGTTTGAATTGTAATTGGTTTGACTTCGAAACTTGATTAATTTGTTTTTTTTTAATGAAAACTATCTAACCAAGTGGAAGCACTAGATATTGGAGTTAAAAATCTAAATTGGAAAGAATTAGAATTTTATCCTTCATGGAAAAAAAGTTATGCATTATACGGTGTGCATCACTTTTTAAAAATGTTGTTTTCTGAAAAAAACTAGTTTTCATGGGATATGGAAAAATAAGTGCAATTTGATTCCAAAAATTTTGAAAAAAATAATTTTAGAATCTATAGACAAAATTTGATGAGACTCTAGTTTGCATCATCTTCAAATTCCTCACGGTTTAGCCACTATAGGTGCCCGAATGTGAAGATTTAGTTAAAAAAATAATTTTAGTGTCCAGTTTGGCCAAAAATTGTAAACCACTATTGTGGGATCACTCTGATGTCAAGGCCCCAGGTCACGAAGGGCCAAGAGCAACAGGCTGCCCTAACTTACCTTAGCTTAAGGGAGTGTTAGGAATTGCGAGAGGGGAATGATGAAGACTATGAGGGCCTTTGATTGCTTTGTAGACCCAAGACTCGAAATGGGGCTTGGCGAGTCAGCTTTTAGGGTCAACTCTTTGTCTCAAAGAGCTCTTTGTCCGAGGACAAAACTGTGACACACTGGCATCTATATGACTAGAGGACCAAAAAGACAAGGTTGAACACTAGAAAATTGACTAACGACCTAGCTAATAGTTTTTAGGGGAACAAAACAACACTATGAAATATAAAATGTATAGACAAATGTGATAAAACAAATAGATTAATGCTAGGGTGACAACAATGATCTCACATAAAAGCTTGTTCGCCAGCTAGCTCCAAGATACATCCACCTGTAGACAGAAGAGAGAAATTGTTGGGGGGCTATATAGGGGTCTACCTTAGTCAAACCTCGTTTTGGTGTTTCCACCTCCACGGACAACCAAGTTTGCAATGGTAGAGAAATAGTATGATAAAAAAAGGAATGAAGCAAGAATACTAAAAAACTACAAAATAGTAAATGTGCTTACTCAACCAAATAATAGAGGAATGGAGTAGAAAGCTTAGCAGCTACACCAAGAGTGCTCAAGGCTAATGGGGGAGAAAATGAGAGGACTCAAGCCTCTGTTGCAATGGTGTTGTTCCACACTTGCTCTACTGAGTTGTTGGATTGATGTATTTGCTGCTATGGAGTGCAAGAATGTTGCTTGAATGCTGGAAGTGGATGCTAGAATGATTAGAGCTTGCCCAGATATTCTAGAGAGGATGAAATGGATAAATGAATAGTGAATTTGAAGGAAAGAGTGAAGAAAATAGCCATATTTGGGTCGATCGACCGAAGAGGGTCTTACAATTTGACTTCCAATGGGAAGTGTGATGCCTTTGTAGAATCCAGCGACAAGAATCTCCTTAGGAGGTAAGCATGCCATGCGGATGTCTGCACGCCACACGAGCATCCACTATAGTTATTCCTCTGCCAATGCTCAAAAAAGTTGCCAAGTGGAACGAAGGCAATAGGATTATGTGGAATTTAGCCATTGGACTTGGTTTTCTAAAGTGAGGAAGGGTAAAAGGGGAATTTTCCTAAGGGGTGAAAATTCACTCCTATACAGGAGTACATATCTAAACTTTGAATTCTCAAAAAAGCAAAATGAGACTAATATGCTAGGAGTGGCATATGAGTCCCACTACAAGTATTTTTCCATATTTTTGCAGTTCTAGATACCCTTTTTCGAGAAACCTTTTACAAACCAGAAACCTTGATCTGGGACTGATACACCTAGACTAGCATATGAGTCCCAGTGGGCCAAAATTCCAGTGTTTTTAGCATTTCTACTCCTCATTCAAGCCTTTATAGGTTTCCAGGTGCACATTTCTAATTTTACAACTTTCTGTTTTGATTTTCATGCATTTCTAGGTCATTTAGTTAAAGATTGCATCATATTAGGGTTAAGCATTACATCTTACATTGCATTTATCTTTCCAAGCCCTAGCTTGGTGGTGAACCCCTCATTAGTTTACAATCAAACCTTAGTACAATCCTATTGCAAGATCTATTTCTCCTTTGCACACTTGAGGTTGAGATCTCTAGGGTTTTTTCTTGAATGAGAGTGTAGGATTTTGTTATTGTATCTCCCTAACATAGAAGCCAACAAAATTCTATCTTTCAGTTTCATGAAGTATAAATTTTTTTCAAACTTTCATCTTTTAAAAATCTATTATAGATTGAAAGGTATGAGTATTTTCTAATTATGTCACCAAAAATTGTAGTCTTTGACACTTTTTCACTCATTTTGGCCTTTTCCCTTGGATTTTGGCCTTGTTTTGCCTTGATTCACTCTTGAAAGCTTACAATTCAATAATAACCTAATGGTGTTTTACTAAGGTGTTGTGAAGTGTTGTAACACATCTTCCCACTTTTCTAAGACCCTTTCAACACAATTCACCTAAAAAACCCTTTTTAACGCCTTCCCAAGCCTTGTGACAAAGTGTTCTAAAGTGTTGTAAGGCATTTTCACACTTTCCTAGGCTCATCATTACTAATTTGACCCTTTTCTTATGTTAACTTGTCCCCTTAATGTACTTTTACGCCCAACTTAAGTGTGTTTCGAGAGGAAAACATAATAAACTTTATTAAACACCATTTAATTCCTGACCACCACTTGAAATTGTCCAAGTGGAGTAGGTCACCACCTTGGGCGACCTGGTCCCTTTTGGCATAAATTTCAAATTAAGACAAAAACCTAACGAGAATTTGCCTCCAAAACCCTAGTGTTGGCCTATCATGTTGCATTTTCAGGAAAATTAGGGCATATGTTGTATAAATAAGGGTTTCCACCTTCATTTATTCCTCTCCCAAGCTCATTTTTGCATATCTTCACAAGCACTCTTGCACTCAAGATTCCCTAGCAAGCAATCAAGCATAAGGCAACACAAGCAACCTCCATTGGAGGTAGTTCTTGCATGTTAGAAAATTCAATCATAAAGGATTTGGTGAGCATTTATATTGTTTATCATTCAAGCATCTTTCCTTTGATTTCTATTTCATTTGGGTTTAGCTACCATCAATGGGGTTTGACTAAGGCAAACCCCTAATCCCTAACCCTAACATTTTCCTTGTCTTTGCATGTGTACTTGCAGAGGTGTATACATATTTAGCAAGGTACAAAGTGTTGGAGAAAGTACAAACATTCCACTCAAGTCACATCAAGACATCAAACCCCAGAAAGAGCAAAAGGACAAGTTCTAGGTCATTTTCAAGAGATTCGGGCACGGTTGTTACAGAGAAGGAAAGTACCAACTGGGACCCATAGAATTAGACCTTTAGGCTTCAGAAAGTACCAAGAGGACTAAGTTGCCACTATTGCTGACCTTGTTCCTGTACCGGGCCTCGAACAAGGTTTTTGTATTTCTGGGTACTGTTTTTCATATTTTGCACACACGCCCTGCCGTAGGCAGGGACCCTCTTTTTTCGCTCCCAACGGGTTGCTTTTCTCTTGTATCATTTTGTGTGCCCCTTTATTAGTGTCCTATTTGGTCAACATGGCCTTGAAAGTCTCATTTTTGGCTAACCATATTTTGCCCCTAAAATAAAAAATTGTTGAGTCTTGGGATTTTCGGGCTTCGCCTCCCCGCTCATTCAATTCGCTTTTTCCTTAATTTTTGTCTTTGGGGATAGGTTTCCTATGAATTCAGGATGTTTTGTGGTTCCCAAGTGAACTACCAAGGTTTCATTAAGTTTCAGGAAGTTCCAAAAATTTTAAAATAGCATTCCTGCAACAACATTCCTAGAATGGCATTTTGGCCTCACGTTTTCGGAACATCCAAGCGCTCCTCCAATTTGAAAACAGACTTCGACCCAGATGCTAAAATTACATCTTATCCTCCATGGACCTTTCAAATTCCAAATTTGTAGCTAGGAGGTATCATTCGGGTTGCCATGCCCTGTTCGTCATTTTCAAAACAACATTTCGGAACATCCAGCGCTCCTCCAATTTGAAAACAGACTTCGACCCAGATGCTAAAATTGGATCTTTTCCTCCATGGACCTTTCAAATTCTAAAATTACAGCTGGGAGGTACCATCCAGGTCGCCATGCCCTGTTCGCCGTTTTCAAAACAACATTCCTAGAACGACATTTCAACCTCTCATTTTTGGAACATCCAAGCGCTCCTCCAATTTGAAAACGGACTTCGACCCAGATGCTAAAATTGGATCTTATCCTCCATGGACCTTTCAAATTCCAAATTTGTAGCCGGGAGGTACCATCCGGGTCGCCATGCCCTATTCGTTGTTTTCAAAACAACATTCCTAGAATAGCATTCTGGCCTCACGTTTTCGAAATGTCCAAGCACTCCTCCAATTCTGAAAACGGACTTCGACCCAGATGCTAAAATTGGATCTTATCATCCATAGACCTTTCAAATTCAAAATTTTCTATCGGGAGGTACCACCCAGGTTGCCATGCCCTGTTCGTCGTTTTCAAAACAACATTCCTAGAACGACATTTCGGCCTCATGTTTCTAGAACGTCCAAGCGCTCCTCCAATTTGAAAATGGACTTTGACCCAGATGCTAAAATTGGATCTTATCCTCCACGGATCTTTCAAATTCCAAATTTGTAGCCGGGTCACCATGACTTGTTCGCCAGTTTCAAAACAACATTCCTAGAATGACATTTCGGCCTCACATTTCTGAAACGTTCAAGCGCTCCTCCAATTTGAAAATGGACTTTGACCCAGATGCTAAAATTGGATCTTATCCTCCATAGACCTTTCAAATTCCAAATTTTCAGCTGGGACGTACCATTTGGGTTGCCATGCCCTGTTCGTCGTTTTCAAAATAGCATTCCTAGAACAACATTCCAGCCTCACATTTTCGGAACGTCCAAGCACTCCTCAAATTTTGAAGATGGACTTCGAACCAGATGCTAAAATTGGATCTTATCCTCCATGGACCTTTCAAATTCCAAATTTGCAGCTGGGAGGTACCATCCGGGTCGGCATGCCCTATTCGTCGTTTTCAAAACAACATTCCTAGAACGACATTCCGGAACGTCCAAACCCTCCTCCAATTTGAAAACAGACTTTGACCCAGATGCTAAAATTTGATCTTGTCCTTCATGGTTCTTTCAAATTCAAAATTTTCATTTGGGAGGTACCATCCGGGTCGCCATGCCCTATTTCTTGTTTTTAAAACAACATTCCTAGAACGACATTTCGGCCTCTCTTTTCTGGAACATCCAAGCGCTCCTCCAATTTGAAAACGGACTTCAACCTAGATGCTAAAACTAGATCTTATCTTCCATGGACCTTTCAGATTCAAAATTTGCAGCCGAGAGGTACCATCCGAGTCGCCATGCCCTGCTCGCCCTTTTCGAAACAGCATTCTGGCATCTCGGTCCCGGAACATTCAAACGCCCTCCAGTAAACTACTAATGGCAATTCACATTGAATATTATGATCTTTTTATGATGCATGAATGGATAGAACAAGGATTTTGTAAGATTTGATTAAAATCTGCCTTGATTTGGTTATGAAATCACTTACGACACTTCATGCATGCAAGTTTCAAGAAGCCTACCGTGGGTCCGTCGGCAGACCCATTGGGAAAGTTGAACAAGGAAAAGCACGTGGCTCCTATCACCATTCATTTTATGCGCAGTCTAAACATTTGCTTTATTATATCAGCTTCCCTCTTGTTCTATGTGTCATCAATGGAGAAGTTAAAGTGCTTGGTCAAAGTCATCATTGAACTAGCATATAGACTATAGGAAATGTCGATGATAATAACGTGGATGAAGCCCATGCTATATTATGAAATTCCTATATATATCATATGTATATCACCTCTTAAAATTTGCGTCCTATGCCTTAAGCTATGTATAGCGCTATTATCATATAGTAAAATATAATATATATATATAGTATATCTATCATACTTATATATATATATATATTTATATTTTAACCTCTTGGATAGATATATTTGATACTTCGAATACATATATCTTCTTAACATAATTCATCAAACAATACGCATGAATGTATATAAATATATATACATATCTAATATGTACATGTATATATTTATATCGGGTTACTCCTTCATATACCATATCCTTGTATTATATACCCATTCTATCTCCGGATGTATAACTCTTTTACCATATCCCATGAATAATAATACATGTATATATATTCATGCACATATTCTTATATAATATATACATATGTACAGTTCTCCAATAAGAATTAACGCTTGCAAGTGTATTTGTGTATATATATATACAAGCATATTCCTTATATGGTAATATGATAAACAAGTAATCTATTATGATGCAAACACGACAGGAGGGTCCTCAAAGAGAATAATCTGGGCTGCATAGCTAGAGTCACACAAAGGAAGCAACACACAAAATGGAGGTAAAAATAAATCCAAATATTCTCATTATCAAAAATTTTGATTACAAATAGTCGACAACATCCGGTTTGCAGATTCGGCTCACAGGCCTGATTACAACATGCTCAAAATTCCATCTTCCTACATGCTCCTCAATACGAGTGAAAATCCTATAGATCAAGTCTTATTTTTCTCAATTCTACCTTCCTAATGATCTATTACATTGATTTATATCACATCCAGGCAGCAAGAATCTTCCACGTTGGCCAAAGATCATTATAATCTCCAATGAAAGAAAATGTAACGAACGCATGAATAAGTCGACCTCAAATTTGAATTACTCCACAGTGAATTCATAGGATGAAGTGTGGACATATAAACAAGGTCAAGGACACTCCACGAAACATTTAAAGTATCACCGTCAAGATCCACAAGGTATGAGGATGATCCACAAGTGATCAAACTAGCTGTCAAATAAGAAAATTATTTCGGTTCCGGTTCAAGAAACTGCCACTTAATCCGGAAGTGAGAACTTGCTGGAAAAAGGCCCAATCGTGCTCAAATCTTGAAATAAGGAAAATGAACATGTCCATGATGTACACATAGATCCGCGAGGTCCGGTGAGAAAACATGAAGAAATAGTGGATCTTCCCAACTTGCACTGAACAAGAACTAAAACAAAGACAAACTGGAATGAAAATATTTTTTGGTTGATGCAAAATTGCCATGAACCAAGGATTGTCCTGCATCAGACACCCTTGGTGAGAAAAGATGTTCCATGAGAGGAACTCATGAACATCTAACTGGGTTCATGATATAGATCCCATGCTCATTTCTAATCCAAATATCTTCCTTGTCTGTACTTTCCTTCCTCCTCGCCTCTTTTCTTCCCTATGTCAGATTCCTCAACTTCCTCTTCTCTTCACCTTCTTTTCCCTGTTTCATAGTTGCACATGGTAGTGAGGGATGCTTATCACCACTCTCTTTCTTCAGCCCTTCTGATCTATCTCTTCTACAAGACTCCATTAGATATCTACAATTTTATCTGCAGCCACAGTCTTCTGCTGCCTACTTTGACCCTTACACCATTCCGGTACCATCTCACTCTCAGATTTAGCCACATTGTTCCTTTTCAAATCCATTCCTTTGTCTAGTACAACCTCTACATCTCATCTCTCAGCACTGCAAATCTTCACAAGACTCAAGTTTCGCACTTCCTTCCGCTTATTCTTTAAGGAAGCCAAAGTAAACTTATGCCCATCCTTCTCCACAGTGATCAAATTCCTTCTGCAATCATATATAGATCCTCTATCAAACTACCAAGGTCTACCCAACATAACATGATAGGCACTCATAGACAACATCACACAAAACTTCATCTCTGAAGGGGCCAATATTAAAGTTCACCAAGAATTGCTCTTTCACCTCCTTTACATGATCATCTTGTAACCAAATTATCCTATAAGGACAAGGATACAGAAACCTCTTCAAACCAAGCTTCTCCAAAATCTCTTCAGATACCAGGTTATCAGTACTTCCACTATCTACAATAACCCTACAACACTTACCTCTTGATTTACACACAGTCCAAAAAAGATTCTTCCTTTGTGAAGTCTCAACCTCTTCCTTGCTTTTCCTCATCAAGACTTTCCTAAGCATAAGAGATTCTCCCTGTTCTGGTTCTATCCCATCTACTACTTCAGTTACCTACTCTTCCTATGCCACAAAATTCTTGTTACCAGTTCCTTTCTTGATCCCACAGAACACTCAAAAGATCGATGTCCATTTTCCCCACACTTGAAACATTTACCTAGGAATTCCCTATTGCCATTTCCTCTCCTTGGTGTCCTCTGATCTGACTCTTTACTCCACTTAGATCTTGATTATTCTTCACTTATCTGCTTCTCCTTGTTGCTGCTCATCTACTTTTCTTTCCCTCTAGGGTTATTTTGTTGTCTTCTCTTCACTTTATCTTCTACCTCAAGAGCATACTGATAAGCATCTTCAACTATGGAAATCCTCAACATACTCATCTCATCTTGAATGTTAAATCTAAGGCCATTTATATATCTTTCCACCTTCTCCCTAGTCATCTCTCGGTGCCCAAATCTAATTGTCATCTTGTAAAATTCCTTGATATACTCTTTCACACTCATGTCCTTTTATTTCAGGTTCTACAACTTCTTGAACAATTCCAACTCATAGTCTCTAGGAATGAACTTAGCCTTTAGCCTTTCAACCATCTGCTTCCACCGAGTGATTCTTGTTTCACCATTTCCCACTCTATCCTTTTGCAACTCTTTCCACCATAAAGCAACATGTCCTTTCAACTTAGTTTGTGCCAGCCTAACCCTTAGCGGGTCTCTAATATCCTCAAGCTCAAAATAGTCTTCCAATTTTCCTATCCAGTCTAGCAAGTCTTTTGGATTCAATGTACCAAAGAAGTTAGAAACCTCCACCCTATGACTTTTACTTTCTTGTGCCATTGCTCTCAACAGTCTCTCTTCTCCCTCATCTTTCGGCCCTTCAGCTTCTTCGGCCTCAAGTTCTTCTGCAGCCTCTTCATATTCATCCTTCAGTTCAAGGTTCCTCCTCAAACCACCCAAGATGTTTTGGATCTCATTCCTCACCTCATTTTTAAAGTCCTCCATCATTTTCTCTATTCTTCTAGGGTTTATCCTTCTTGGCGACATCTCTTCCTTTGCTAAGGTGCAACTATCTCAGCTCGACAATCTGACTACAAGGTTTCAATTGCCTCTCTCTCGGTGATCAATCAAACACACTTATAGCTTGCCACAAACCGGTGATTTATTCACCCAAGGAATGCCACAAGGATCATAACCCACTCAAGGTTCACAACCAGCTCTCATCTCCAGATTCGTAGGTTCACAACCTACTCTAATACCATTTGATGCAGACACAACAGGAGGGTCCTTAAAGAGAACAATCTGAGCCGCGTAGCAAGAGTCACACAACAGAAACAACACACAAAATGGAGATAAAAACAAATCCAAATATTCTCATTATCAAAAAATTTCATTACAAACAGCTAGAAACATCTGGTTTGCAGATTCGGCTCACATGCCTGATGACAACATGCTCAAAATTCCATCTTCCTACATGCTCCTCAATACGAGCGAAAATCCTATAGATCAAGTCTTATCTTTCTTAATTCTACCTTCCTAATGATCTATTACATTGATTTATATCACATCCAGGCATCAAGAATCTTCTGTGTCGTCCAAAGATCATTATAATCTCCAATGAAAGAAAATGTAACGAACGCATGAATAAGTCGGCCTCAAATTTGAATTACTCCATGGTTAATGCATTGGATGAAGTGTGGACCTATAAAAAAGGTTAGGGACACTCCACGAAACATTTTGAGTCACACCATCAAGATCCGCAAGGTATGAGGATGATCCACAAGTGATCAAACCCATCATCAGATAAGAAAATTATTTTGGTGTCGGTTCAAGAAACTACCACTTAATTCAGAAGTGAGAACTTTTCGGAAAAAGGAGCATTCACGCTCAAAACATGGAATAAGGAAAATGAACATGTCCATGATGTACACATAGATCTGCAACATCTGGTGAGCAAACATGAAGAAATATTGGATCTTCCCAACTTGCACTGAACAAGAACTGAAACAAAGACAAATTGGAATGAAAATATTTGTTTGGTTGATGCAAGATTACCATGACCCAAGGATGCTCCTGCATCATATTTGATATTGAATGATTATGACCTAGTGTTTATACCCACATATATATATTTACATATAGTTGTTTCCTCGTGTATGCATCTCAGTGAGTATTTCTAATCACATATATGTGCATTTTCTAATGCTCTCATACACGAGTCTATGTATATGTATATACATATATTTTCCCACAGACATGCTATGTTTTACATTTATAAGAAATGATGTAAAGGTAACCATTCAAAAATCCCCAAGACTCAACCCAAGCATTATCAACACAATGTCAAAAGGAAGGACTCAAAACTCAATAGATAAACATCACCCATAAACGCATACAAAAGTAAACAAGACTCCTAATGCAACACACAAGCTATGGATGACTTCCCTATAACCCATAAACTAACCCAACTCAATCATTCTATTATGGTGTGTGTATATGCTCAGATAATTTACTTTACTAGTTACCCAACCAAGATCTTCTCCCGAGTGATACTTCCCCTCCCCCTGGAGAATGAAAATTTACCTACAACCACTAACACATGCACTTGGCAATCAATTGTTCACAACAATAAGTAGCATATATATAAACATCTTCAAAGTTAGAATAATAATAATTCAATAACCATATATTCACATATATGCATTATTTCACCATGGATAACATCAACTAAGATAGCATCAAATGAAACAACATCAAATGAGATAACATTCATATTGATAACAAGGTACAAGTATCTCCAGATTTCACATTACATTCATATTTACCCTGTGTAGTAATAGTAAATAGTAACTTCACAATTGGGATGTAACATCTCACAACAATGGTGTTAGCAACCACTTTAAAGTGGGGGCATACATTGATGATTTTCTTTTCAGATGATGTTCTTTAGTTGATGTTCTTTTCATCTTAGAACATTGTTTTCCTTGCAACTTCTATTGTTCTGACACATAGTGCTATATTGTACTCCCTTTCCTTTTGAACCTTGAAACAAATGTTGATTTTTGCAGACATGTTGGTGAGTTCATCTTATAACTCCAACCTATCTATGTACTTTCCAAACCTTTTGGTCAAGCCAACTTGGTTTACCTTTTTAGGCTTCTTTCTCACACTCACCTTTTCAAGTGACTTTATTCCAATACTTGGAATGTTATTCTCTTTTAACCTCTAGAGATGCCGAATTTTTTTGGTCTCTTTTTTACATCTTAATCAGAACTCCAATAATCTCATAGATTTTGGTTGGTGGAACCATGTCCACATCATTGATTACATCTTTTTGACCATTCTGATATTTTTTCTTTTCCTAGGTACTAACTCTTTTCTTGCAAGATCCTATCCTTACACAAGAATTAGGTTTATGTCAAGAGTTCTCCAACCCTTGTGGATACCTCCTTTGTTGACTTCCCACTTTAATCTAATTTATGTTGACATTTCATACACATAGATTCGTAGTGTTTTCACTAATCCAAGAATTATTGACTCTTTACAACTATAGTTTACAACTAGATAAAAGGGTTATCTCATTTCTTCTCATTTCCTTAGTCATATAACTATTTCATAGGATAAAAGTACATGTTTTTTATTCTTCCTAACCTTCCTACATAACCTAATTGCATAATCTTCCACAATCTTAGGAAATACCCTAAGTTTTTGGTTTAGGATTTCTTAATCCAGGGACGAATATTAACTAGTCCCAAATTTACTTGAATTTCCCAAAATTCTCATTTTCCTTTTTACTTCCCTATGTTCTTTTATCTTGCCGTTGTGGCACAAGAACTTTTCAACCATTATTTTCTGATAAGGTTTTCGCATTGTTCGTAATGAGCTCATAGGTTTTAGTGTAGAACCTGGTAGCTCTGATACCACATGTAACGTACCAACCCTTCGGTAAAGTAAAAATTTCTAAATTTACACCAAATGAGTAAATAACTAACAAGTCATTGAAATAAAATTTTCCTTTCTTTTATTGAAAATATATGATCAAGATGCCATAGAATATTACAATAAAGATTCCACTTCATTACAATAACTTCACAAGTATAAGTAACAAGAATACATACACTTACATACATAGCTCTAATGAGCTTTAGAACTAATAGCTGTGAGATGGTCCAAGAATCCGTCCTTTCAAATCTTGGTTCTTCTATCGTCTATTGTGGAGGAGAAGCGCCATTCAAGCACTTTTCTATCAACCACAGACTCATAATGTGGTCCCTCACACATATATCATTAGATAGATGGCCCTTCCCTTTGATGAAGAGATTGGTAGACTAACCGATAACAATAACCAATTGAGCATAGTGTTGTGTCCTACATAACTAGTTCCTTTAGTAACTGGACATTCTCAAACTAGTATGTAATATGGGATCATGGTGAACTGACAATGTAGTCTCAAGTTTCACACAACTAAGCGAAATCTCGTACATTGCACTAATTTGGCCAAAGTGTTTCATTCAATATGTTCTACTAAGGGTCATTTGTACCACATACACTACCGAGGGCCGATTTGACTTAAGGCTATCTTCAACTACGTATAGGTATTGTCCTTCAATGGATAAATCTATTATCCAAGACTAACCTACAACATACTAATCTACTAGTAATGGATCTATTTAGCAAGTGAGTACACAAGCCCGCTCCCATGCTTATACTAGGAGTACCACAAGCTTTTGAGTTAATTTAATAACTTAGTTGGGTGTACCTCAAGTGACTCTTGCATTCAATGAAGCCTAGTATATAATAAGTAAGATACACACCCAACACTTACTATGTAGTAAATATAAACACATTGCATCCCATGCTCAAACATATCTAGTATAATTAAATACCTATGTTGTGCCACATGTAACATAATTAAATACCTATGTCAAGAAATCTCTTCGACATATCTAGTATAATTTACTACTTGTGTCAAGCAATCTCTCCTATCATGGAGTACTTAAAAACACATTATGAAAGAAATTTAAAAGCTTCAATTCCTTTTTCTCAAAGACAAACATAAATACTTCCATTGCACAAACAAAAAAGACATTTCATGCAGCATAGAAAACACAATAAACCCTTGTAAATTGTAAGAAGAAGAAAACCCCATGTTTGTTACCACTTTCCCAAATTATTGATGGCAGTGCAGCCTTCTCTTATAGTAGTTTAGCTTAATACAACTTCTCAATTCAATTCCCACTCCCTTTCTTGTTGAAAGCACTCTTCTCTCAGAAAAAAGGCAACTCTTCCTCACAAAGTCTCACTCTATTCTTATTCATATAACTGATGAAATCGACTCCAGTGAAACTCATATATGATTAATAGTAGAGGATGTACACTCTTGGTATGATACACCTCTCACAATGGAAATATTGATCACACAATAATGTATAGAAATGTAAATGATTATGAATGGTTGTAAATAATGGTCACTTAAGAATGGTAAGCACAAGAAAAATGATAATGAGAATGATAAATGAATGAATGCATTCCAAATGAGTTGGTGTGGCTATTTATAGAGCAACCAACCTCCAAAAATCCTATAGTTTTGGCATGTAAATTGACACCACTTCCTTTCAGCATGATTCATCTCAAAGGTGGCAAAGATTAAGCTTGTACTCAACAAAACACATAATGAATCGACTTCCCAATTGCCAACATTCAAAAGACCAATTCAAATTGCACATGGGAAATTCGTAATTTTCTGCCAAATCAACATCTACAAGGTAAACCAACAAAAGTGGTTTACAATTTGAGTGAGGAAGGAAAAGTTGCAAAAAATGACCCCATGCAAAAAAAATTGGTTTTTTAGGGTTCGAACGAACTTTTGGTTCGAGCGAACCCATTAAATGTTGGGTCCCACCCTTTGTCTCATTTCCCGGGAAAAAAAGGGAAATTTTGTAAAAGGGGGGTTCACTCAAACCCTGGTTTGAGCAAACCAAGGTTCGAACGAACCCCCAAGGGTTCGAGCGAACCCCCTGGTTCACTTGAACCCCCCTTTTCCCACCTTCTCACCCTCTCACACAAAAAAACTCCAGAATTTTTCCCTTTGAAGTTCGAGTTGAGGATGAAAATGGAGGAGACTTCATAGACCCAACTGGATGATGGTAGTCCTCAGAACAAGCTATCCAATGAATATAATTTTAATATGTTTTGGTTATATTATGTATTTGTTTTTTTAGTTTTATTAAACATAGGTTTTTCATCGAAAATCAAGCTATTTGTTCTGCACATGTGGAAAAATAGAAGATTATCAAAATAAAATTTGAAAAATATGAGTGCACCAAATATTGAAGTCCTTGATCAAAAAATAAAATAAAATTGATATGTTACAAAAAATGTTATGTGTTATAAGGTTCGCCTATGTCTGAATTGTAATTGGTTTGACTTTGAAACTTGATTAAGGAAAAAATATTCAATAAAACACTATGAAACCAATTAGAAGCACTAGATATCATAGTTACAAATCTAAATTTAAAACAATTAGAATTTTATCCTTCATGGAAAAAAATTTATGTGTTATACAGTGAGCGTCACTCCTTAAAAATGGTGTTTACTGAAAAAAACTAGTTTTTGAAGGAGATGGAAAAATAAGTGCAATCTGATTCCAAAAATTTTGAAATTTTTTTATTAAAATTCTACAAACAAAATGCCACAAATCCCTAGTTTGCATCATCTTGAAATATCTCACAGTTTAATCGCTATAGGTGTCTGAAAGTGAAGATTTAGCTAGAAAAAATCAGTTCAGTGTCCAGTTTGGCCAAAAATTATAAACCAGTATTCTGGGATCACCCCTACAGGAAAGTGACAACAGAGGTGGTGCAATTTCCAGATGATGAGAATAAGTCAAATGTATTTCATCAACACTTAGTAAATATTGATTGAAATAAAGGATGAGTCGATTCAACAATTTAAAACGTTGGACTTAGTCTACGTTTCACATATTTGCAACATTGACCAAGTCAAAATTTCTAGCTTTAAACATAAATTCATAAGCATAGCATGGCAGAATATGTATGACTTTACACACACAACATAAATCATTTCCAAACTTTGACTTCTATTTCCATAATAATCGACCCTTATTGTCATGGATATTAATGTCTAAACATAGCCTTTATTATATCAACTTCCCTCTTGTTCTATGTGTCATTAATGGAGAAGTTAAAGTGCTTGGTCAAAGTCATCATTGAGCTAGCATATAGACTATAGTAAATGTCGATCATAATCATGTGGTTGAAGCCCATGCTATATTGTGAAATTCCTATATATATCATATGTATATTACCTCTTAAAATTTGCATCCTATGCCTTAAGCTATGTATAGATATATTTGATACTTATATCTTCTTAACATAATTCATCCAACAATACACATGAACGTATATACATATATATACATATCTAATATGTATGTGTATATATTTATATTGAGTTACTCCTTCATATACCATATCCTTGTATTATATACCCATTCTATCTCCAAATGTATAACTCTTTTACCATATCCCCTAAATAATAATACATGTATATATATTCATACACATATACTTATATAATATATACATATGTACACTTCTCCAATAAGCATTAACGCTTGCAAGTGTATTTGTGTATATATATATACAAGCATATTCCTTATATGGTAATATGATAAACAAGTAATCTATTCGATATTGAATGATTAAGACCTAGTGTCTATGCCCACATATACATATTTACATATAGTCATTTCCTCATGTATGTATCTCAGTGAGTATTTCTAGGCACATGTATGTGCATTTGCTAATGCTCTCATACACGGGTCTATGTATATGTATATACATATATATGTCCATAGACATGCTATGTTTTACATTTATAATAAAGGACATAAAGGTAACCATTCAAAAATCCCCAAGACTCAACCCAAGCATAATCAACACAATGTCAAAAGGAAGGACTCTAAACTCAATAGATAAACATCACCCATAAAATAATACAAAAGTAAACAAGAATCCTAATGCAAAACACAAGCTATGAATGACTTACCTATGACCCATAAAATGACCCAACTCAATAATTCTAATGTGGTGTGTGTATATGCTCAGATAGTTTACTTTACCAGTTACTCGACCAAGATCTTCTCCCGAGTGATACTTCCCCTCCCCCTGGAGAATGAACATTTACATACAACCACTAACAGATGCACTTGACAATCAATTGTTCACAACAATAAGCCACATATATATAAACATCTTCAAAGTTAGAATAATAATAATTCAATAACCATATATTCACATATATGCATTATTTCACCATGGATAACATCAACTAACATAGCATCAAATGAAACAACATCAAATGAGATAACATTCATATTGATAACAAGGTACAAGAATCTCCAGATTTCACATTACATTCATATTTACCCTATGTAGTAATAGTAAATAGTAACTTCAAATTGGGATGTAACATCTCACAACAATGGTGTTAGCAACCACTTTAAAGTGGGGGCATACATCGATGATATCTTTTGAAATTTTGCATGTTTCATGGTGCAATTTTTTTTTCTTCTGATGCATCCTTTTCTTGGTGGTGTCATTAGGTTTGATTTCCTCTAAGAGTGTGATATTTCTTTGCATACGACTTTCCTCTTAAGTGGCAATGCGACACACTGCATTCCCTAAGGTGTGAATTTTTTACTCTTGACTTGTCCTCTCTTGGAGACATTAGGCATGATGATCACTAAGAAGAAGACCTTACACGAACAAAGCAAGATCCCCTTGAAAAAAAACCTATATACATAATGCTCACAAGTGTTTGGCATAATACAACTTGTTGACCTTGTGAAGGTTGAAAACCCTAATTCAAGGCCACCTAGCATAATACACCTTGCTTTCGTGTGGAGCCTTTCCTAGCATTGTGGTACCTTATTGTTGTTTTCAGGAGGATAGCTTGGATATGGTATGGGAACCTAATATGATTCTCTCATTTTCTACCCCTTAGTTTTGTTTCATCATGTGGTACCTTATTGAAGTTATTAGAGGGATAGCTTTTCTATTGTTAGTATGATGAGAGCCAAAACATAGGCATGACTTTCTCACTAAGCCACTTTATTCGAAGACTCACCTAGTAGACAGTTTAGAGTTCTGCTACCTCGAAGTGAGTGCAAACCGATAGTCTAGATGTGTTCAACATCGTGTTGGAAAATTTAGGCTTTCTCTTCTCGGTCTTTGATGTATGATTGTGTATCTTTTCATTGTAGCATACGTAAGTGTCTTGAATATATACTTTAGTGTGAGTTTGACATGGGGCCATACTCTAACTAAAGTGGGGGAAAACTTACATATTAATGAGAAAAGTATCCCTTTTCCCTTAATTTGGGAATAATTAATATTAAAATGAACCTAATGTTGCCTTGATTTAGTGTTGTAATGTGTTTTACACATTCACATTAAGTTCAGGACCCTTTTAAAATAAATGGACTTAAGTGTGCCTTATTTTGGGTGTTGTAAAGTGTATCTTTACACTTTCACACTAATCTAGGGCTTTAATAATTAATTGAGATTAATCTGCCTTAATTCACCCCTTTAATTCAAATGCAAGCCTAATTAATTACAAATTTCAAGGGATAAAACTTGACATTCATAAATCCCATTACAAAATGCTTAATTTTAGAAGGTGTGTTCTAGGTTAGTGACCTAGGACTCATTCGCCACATGGCGAATGGGTCCTCACTAGGTCCTAGGACCCTATTTTTACATAACATTTCACATTTCCTGAAGCGTGTCCTAGGTGCGTGACCTAGGACCCATTCACCACATGGCGAATGGATCCTCACCTAGACCTAGGACCCCTCCTTGAAATAAGTTTTTGGTGGTATTTTAATGATTTCAAATCCAAGATTTGATGTTCACTTGTGTCATTTGAATTTTGGGAATTAATGATAAGATATGTATAAATACAAGGCTATTTCATTTAGTTTCACCTAGAATTTTTATGCAAGCATCCAAATAGAAAATTTCTAAGATCAAGAGCATTCAAGAGAATTTCTAAGTTATTTCAATAACGGGAGGTCCTCACTACAAACAACATAATTTCAAACAATACAACAACTTATCAAGTCACCAATCCTTCAGATTCTCTTTATCACAACAATCCTTCAATATTCCTTGTAGTAGTCCTTCTTGACTCAATCAGGTATATTTTTAAGAGAAGGTCCTCTCCGATCAAGACTAGTACCTTTTCAAAGACCCATTAGGGCACACAACAACATATCACAAAGCTTCAGCAAGTTATTTTCAACCAACTTCCTCAAATCAAGGTTCCAACATTGACCTAGACCTCAATTTAGGCCTCTTTTACAAAGAAACGTGTCTCAAAACTTATTACCAACCTCCAAAACCACTTGGGAAGCAATATACAGGTAACAAAACCTAAGATTTCACAATTTTGATCTGGAGAACCGGTCTCCAATACACCTATCCTTAAAACCCTCCTTTTTAGCAATAAACATAGGGGTTTATTGAAAAAAACACTTCCAACCCTCAAACAACCCTGCCACCACTTCAAATAGATTCATATAACCCTACACACACACACTTAGTCAACAAATAATGCTTCCCTAACCAATTCCATGCATTATATTACTAAAACCTCCCAATTTCACAAGAAAAACACACTTTTCACTACTAGGGCATCATGCCCAACGCTTCTTTTGACCTACCTTGCACTCACATACCTTCCTAGCATTCATCCCTAATAAATACTACCCATTCCACTAAGATACAATGCCTATAGAAGGTGGAATGGGTCCATTTTGATATTTAAAACAACAAAACCCTTAAGAATAAATTACATAGGTAGATTTCAGTAAAATCCCTCTAACTTTCACAAGATTCAATGAAACTTCACCAAACTTGAAGTATTTGGAAGTAGATTCACTCTATTAAAACTTAAAAATCAATTCATAGAAAATTAGGGTTTGCACAGGCCGTACAAATCTCTGCAAGAGCACTATATAGAAAGAAACTACAAAATTTAAGGAAAAATAGTAATTTTATTTATCAAAATCTTCTACAAACTTCACAACCAAACCATACAATGAGTCTTCCATATATTTTTATACTTTTTCCCTCCTAAAACAACTACTAAAATTGAATCAAATATCCATTCAGATCCATGTGACCGTTGAACTTCTAAAATTACCTTTTGCAACATTTTTTGCAAGTTTACATCTTTTCGATCAATATGACAACTTCGCATTATTTTTGCAATTTTAGCGATCTAGACCTTATAAAAACCTAATTACCATCTAATATGACTCATTACAACATTAAATGGTATCCATGACCTTATTTAGTGCATATTGACTCAACACCCTAAAGCTTACTTATGATCAACTTTGATTGACAACATTTTTCCAAAGGTGCTCTTGCACCATACACCCCACTTTTGAATTTTTCCAAGTCTCTTGGAAATGATCCTACAATGTGTTCACCATTGACCTTCCCTTGCCTCTGACCTTCTTGAACTCTTTCATCAGGTTCACTTTGCCTTTCGTTCACATCTTGCTTAGCATTATTTCCCTTGTCATCACTTGATTCATGCTCCATCTTCACACACTGAACTATGGGGTGTCCTTCAACATTTCCATCATCACATATTGTTGTGGTACTCGCCTTCCCATCTACAACCAAGTCCTTATCAACTGTCCTCTCTTCCATTTTTGTTTCAGGCTTAAACCTCTGCCCAATACTCTTCTTGATTTCACTTTTTCCTCTGTCAGGCCTGCAATCTTTTGCACCAAAAAATTTAGGAACCTATGTCCTCAAAACCACTATCCTATTAATCCCACAAACCTCTATTTCATCAACTTTCAACTGCCTCTTTACTTATTTTATTTTCATAGGGCACATTGATTGTCCCAACCATAATTCCTTCACTCTTTTCTTGCCTTTCCTAGGACACTTCACTCTTATACTTCAGTGTATCAAATTGAATCACCATTCCATCTTATTTTTCCTTCCACATGGAAGCATCCTTCTTAACAACTAACTGTTTATTGTCTTTATTTCTTCTATCTGCTCTCCCAAAACTATCAAACCTAGAAATGGTTGCCAACCCCTTATTCTTATCTTCCTCAATACTTAGAAACTCTTTCCTTCCAATCATGATGATCTCACCTTGTTCATTTTCTTCTTCAACCTATGGAGTTAATGTGAATTTTCTCCCATTTTTCTCAATTGCATATGTGTTTTGTCTCCGATCATAAATTGCTGACCTATCAAATTGCCAGGGCCTTCCAAGTAACACATGGCAACAACTCATAGGAAAAATATCACATACAACCTTGTCTTTGTATCTAAAAATTTGGAACTCAACAAAAGCTTGTTCATTCACCACAATGGACTGATTATCACTTACCTAAGACACATTGTAAGGTTTCTCCCTAGGTACCCTTTCCAATTTCAATTTGTCTACCATTTCACTAGACACCATATTCTCTATGCATCCTGAATCTACTATCACCTTACATACCTTGTTTTTGCATCTGCAAGTTTTCATAAACAATGCTCTTCTCTGAATCAACTCCTTCTCCTTAGATTTATTCAAGATTTGTCTCTTCATCATCAAACTTTCCCCAACTTCTGGAGCAAAATCATTGGAATTTGAAATCTCTCCTTCATCTTCTTGGATAATTTGAGCTCTTCTTTCACTCCTCCTTTCTCCACCACTTGATGTAGCACCAAAATTTTCAAGGAACTTGTAGGATGGATGACTAAACTCATTGCAATTGTATCACCTACTTGCAAATTGATTTGAATTTCTGCCACCACCAAATCTGCCTCTTGTACCTCTAAAACCACCTTTGAAATCTATAACTTGTTCTTCCTTTTTGTGCACATCCTCTTGGCTCTCACTTGTTTGTCTTGAAGTAGAGAAGGATCCTATGCCCCTTAAAGTGCTTCCTCTTCCTCTAACTATCTTTTCTTGTCTTCTGTTTACTTTTTCCTCATCCTTTAGTGCCATTTGATAACATTCTTCAACACTCCTTAGATTTGTCAAAGCCAATTCATCTTGAATATTCAATCTCAAACCACCTAAGTACCTAGCTATATTTTAATTCTCATTCTCATTATGGTTAGATCTCATACTTAACTTATATAATTCTCTGGTGTATGCTTTTACATCCATTTCTTTTTTTCCTTAAACTTTGTAACTTCCTAAACATCTAAATAGAATAATCAAAAGGGAGAAATTTACCTTTCATCTTGGTGACCATCTTGTCCCATGATACAATCTTGGATTTTCCTCTCTTTCTTCTCTCTGACTTCTCATAGTCCCACCACAAAAGTGCATGACATTTCAGTTTTGTCTTGGCAATCTTGACTCTTTGTTCTTAGGGGATGTCTTCACACTCAAAGTAGTTATCCAAAGATGCTATCCAATCTAATAACTCTTCTTCATTAAGGTTCCCACCAAAATTTTGAACATTAATCTTTACCTTGTGCTTGTCACTCTTGACTTCCCTTAACAAATTTTCCATTCTCTAATCTTCTAGATCTAGTTCTTCATCCACATCTTCAAACTCTTCTTCCTCTTCCTCATGTGAATCAATTTCAACCTCTTCTCTTCTCTTGCTTGTTTCTAGTGCTTCCAATATTTCCTTCAATTCTCTAATCTCCCTAACATACTTATCCTTCAAATCACTCATCTCTTTTTCCACATTCTTTCCTTTTGGAGGCATCTTGACAACTTTGTCTTTTCAACTTCCACTCTTTCTTCTACAAACTTCAATCTTCTTCCTCAGAGATCTGGTACTTTTTCTTTGATACCAATTGATGTCAATCAGGAGAGGTCCTCACTAAAAACAACACAATTTCAAACAATAAAACAACTTATCGAGTTATCAATCCTTCAAATTCTCTTTATCACAACAATCCTTCACTATTCTTTGTAGTAGTCCTTCTTGACTCAATCGGGTATATCTTTTAGAGAAGGTCCTCTTAGATCAGAACTAGTACCTTTTCAAAGACCCATCAAGGCACACAACAACATATCACAAATATTCAACAAGTTATTTTGAACCAACTTCCTCAAATCAGGGTTCCAACGTTGACCTAGACCTCAATTTAGGCCTCTTTTATAAATAAATGTGTCTCAAAACTTATTACCAACCTCAAAAACCACTTGGGAAGCAATATATAGGTAAAATAACCTAATATTTCAAAATTTTCATCTGGAGAACCGGTCTCCAATACACCTATCCTTAAAATCCTCCTTTTTAGCAATAAACATAGGGGTTTATTAAAAAACACACTTCTAGCCCTCAATCAACCCCGCCACCACTTAAAACAGATTCAAATACCCCTACACACACTCACTCAGTCAAAAAATAATGCTTCCCTAACCAATTTCATGCATTACCTTACTAAGACATCCCAATTTCACAAGAAAAACACAGTTTTCACTACTAGGGCATCATGCCCAATGCTTCTTTTGACCCCCCCTGCACTCATAGACCTTCCTAGAATTCATACCTAGTAAATACTACCCATTCCACTGAGATATAGTGCCTACAAAAGGTGGAATGGGTCCATTTTGATATTTAAAACAACAAAACCCTTAAGACTAAATTACACAGGCAAATTTCAATAAAATCCCTCTAACTTTCACAAGATTCAATGAAACTTCACCAAACTTGAAGTATTTGGAAGTAGATTCACCCTATTAAAACTTACAAATAAATTCATAGCAAATTAGGGTCTTTATGAGCCGTACAATTCTTTGGAAGAGCATTGTACAGAAAGAAACTACAAAATTTAAGGAAAAACAGTAATTTTATTGATCAAAATCTTCTACAAACTTCACAACCAACCCATACAACGAGTCTTCCATCTCTTTTTATAATTTTTCCAGCATTAAAAAACTACTAAAATGAACTCAAATGGCCATTGAAATCCATGTGACCGTTGAACTTCTAAAATTGCCTTTTGCAACATTTTTTTCAAGTTTACATCTTTTTGCTCAATATGACAACTTTGCATTATTTTGCAATTTTAGGAATCTAGACCTTCTAAATACCCAATTACCATATAGTATAACTCATTACAATATTAAATTGTTTCCATGACCTTATTTAATGCATATTGACTCAACACCCTAAATCCTACTCATGATCAACTTTGATTGACAACACTTTTCCAAAGGTGTTCCTGTATCACTAAGGCATTCAAGGGTAGATTATAGAAGATTATTGAAGTAATCAAGAATCCAATTATCATGTCAAAGATGGATTGTATCATGTATGTTTTTTGAGCTAATGTTGTGATGTAGTGTTCCAAGATCAATCAAGCATATTCAAGGCATTGTTTCACATCAAGTTCATGATCAAGATCTACATTCCTTAAGGCCACTTCATGCTAAGTTTTAGATTTTTTATCCAAGGTTTCAACTAAGGTGTGGTGAGATATGATATTGCATTTTTTTCATTCATCATTCCTTTATTATTTCATTCATTACAAGGTTTAATTACCAAAATAGGGTTTGACCAAGGCAAACCTCTATTCTCTAACAAAACAACATGTTTCTCTCCTTTGATGTGTGATTGCAAGTTTTAGGTTGAAGATCTATTAGAGAGAAAAATTTCAAAAGTTTTCAAAGTTGTAAAATTTTCTAAGAAAATTTTCAAATCATGAAAACTGAGCTACAAGATTTATTTATGGCTTTCTGACAGTGCTCGACTAGGATCTGGGAATGTAGAATAAGAGGAACATAACCTAGAAACTAATTTTCAGGGGCCCTAGCTAGGACCCATTTTCCATAGGGTGAATGAGTTCCTAGTGGGATTTGAAAAAGCAACTTTGGTGAAAGGTACACAACATTTGACCCTTTTCAAATCGCCCTTTTGACTGCTATTTCAGTTAGGTTTAATTTTTGTTACTCAGTTACACATTATTTCTTACATATTGAATGAAATAGAGTGGAAATATAGGTTCATCATTTTGTTTCATTATGGTGAACCTCTTTTCCTTTATTTAAGTGTTTGCATACTCCTCTAATGAATTATATTTTTACTATCATCCTAATCAAGCTCATAAGGTATAGAGATCATTAATATATTTTAACAACCCTCATTCATGCATGTGATTGTAGCTTAATGTCCTCCTAGGTCTATGCAAGGTAAGACATTTTCATTCTATTCCCTATCACAAACCTTAGTCTATCTTTCTTGAAACTAGAATAGAGTGGATAGTTTTATTTTTGACATAGAGTTTCCCCTTTTTAATGCTAGTCTTAGCTACAATTAAACTTAGATATTGTGAATAAAAGCTACTACAAATCCAAAAATTGCTCAATTCAAGAATGCTTCAAAAATGCTCAAATCCTTGATAACATGAAGATTATTTCAAAGGAAACCTAGTGGAAATGCAAAGGGGTATGAGGAAAACCTACAACTTGGGAGAACACCTGGGTCTTCATGCCTAAAACTCCAACTTCCCTAATCTTCAACATCTCATTACCTCACCTACAATGTGGATGAAATGGCTGAGATATTTGCAAGGACTCCTTCCATGCCATCATGAACCTCCTTCAATGCAATGAAGCTAAAACACTAAACAAACTCCTTGCTATGTGGGTGAAAATTTGACCCCTTCCAAAAACAATACTTCACTTTTTCTATCCTTCTTACATTTTTGCACCCAATTATCATTTTCATTTGATTTAGGACTTTAACAATGTTGAGACTATTTCAATTAAAATAGGATAATAATAGCATAAAAAAAGCGCAAAGTATTTCCATTTTCATATCCATCTATCTTGCATATTTCAATTGTATCTCCTTGTTATAGTTTTTATTTGATATTTGATCCTCAATGGGGATTAATTTTTTTGTATCTCATTACATCTCTTGTATACACAAGTGTTATTCATCACACACATAGTATAACCATAATCAAATAACATCCATTCCATATAAATAAACATCATCATCATAAGAAACAAACATAATTAAATCATATCCATAACATGAGCATCAATATCATCATCATCATCATCATTGTCATCATCATCATCATAAACAGATATACAAGGAGCATAAAAAACATAAATATTCCTGCATCATCATAATAACATCAATCACATATATGCTACCAAAATCTAATCTAATCTCATACATGTGTCAAAAATATATACAATATGAACATATGGAGAAGTATAATGACATAATTTTTACATGGGCTACATGATCCATATCGATACATGTATATATATGGCCTATAGGAAAACAATCATGATACATACATATGCACATATGCAAGATGCTCCTAAGAAGAGCTCCCTCCATTTAGAATGTCCAGGTGACCTTTTCATATGATGAGAAGGACTTCCTAGCCCTACCGGTGGTTGTGGTAGCAGTGACCCCATGGTACCCTAGCTCTCTAATATTGTTGATTAAAATGCTCCTAAACTTCTTCTCGAGTCGAATAAATAAGAGCCTATTGCTTCCTAGGTAAATTATCTCTCATAGAGATTCTTGTAATAGGTGGCCTCCTATGTGATACTCCTCACCTCATCCATAACCTACCTCATGATCGTCCCTATTGTAGTCTTGGTCTATTGTTTCCTCAATATGGATGCTACCACAATAGTGTGTCCTACTTTTGGGACATCCTGATTTTTGCCTAAAATCACTTATTTTTAGAAAAAACTAATGATTTAAGCCTTGAGAGGTTCCATCTAAAGGGTTTTAATTGAAGAGGGTTAGATAAGACCCCCTTATATAAAACCTCTTTGGATAGAATCCCTCTAGTATTAAATCATACCCACAATGGAGTCTCCTTCACACCTATCAAAATATTGGAAAAAAAAAACACTTTTTATTTACCTTTTGAGGGATTGAATAAAGTCATTTTGAAATTATATTTTTTAAGATCATAGACCTCAAAAAAATCTTTCTAACAAGTATAGTTTTGATATGTTTTCATTTTATCATGTATTTAATTTTCAATTTTTAGTGAAATAGGTTTTTCTTTTTTCAAGAGGGGTATGCTTTTTGACTCAGAGCTATGAACTGATGAGGTCACAAATGGGAGACCTCATCCCCAATATAAATTCTTAACAATTGCACCCCAATGGGGTTTGAACCTTGATGGAAAGAATAAAAACACAAAAAATTAACAATCACACCATGTCACTATTGGCTACTAAACACATGTTTTTCATCAAGCATCAAGTTCTTCATTTTACAGAGGTGGAAAAATTGTAAACCAATGTAAAAAATTCAAAAAAAATCTTTTCCCTAAGTATTGATGTCCTTGTTTCACCAAAAAAAGAAGATTTTGATATATACACAAGTTATGTTTGACAACATACACCTATGTCCAGATTATAGTTACAATGACTTCAATAATTAATTAAAAAAATACATGTAACAAAAAAATATGAAAAAATATCCTTTCCCTAGATATTGATGTTAAGAATCTATATTTTAATAATTATATTTTTATCCTTTCTAGAAAAAAAATTATGTTTGACGACATAAATGTTACTTTTTGAAAATGTTGTTTACTATTTAAAACTAGTTATTAAAGGAGATGTTGAAACATTCATGATTTATTTTAGATTTTAAAAAAAAAAATGTATTTAGAATCTACACACAAATTACCACAAATCACTAGTTTGCATCATCTTGAAATTATTAACAGTTTAGCTGCTATAGGTCTTAGAAGGTGAAGATTTTATTAAAAATGTTGATATAAATGTCCATCTTGGCCAGAAAGTGAGACATAGTATTGTGATTCACCCATATATCTACATATTTCTCAATTGCTAGTTGTGTTACTTGATCCTATTCTCTATCTCTCTTTATGGTCACCTAGGCTAATTGATCTTGTAGCCCATCCATCTCCACCTTTAAATTGTATCTCTCTGCTAGGACCTAATCTCTATCATTAGTGGCCTCATCTTGCTCTATCTATGCCTCATCTTTCTCTTATAGTGCAATGGCTAGTTGTATCTCTAAGTTATCCTCTCCCTCTCCCCCCTACTCACTTCCTTTTCCTCTTTCTGAATAGGCACCTTATCCATCATGTCCTCTATCCATCTCTATCTCAATATCTACCACCCCATCCATCACCTCCATCATCTTTGTCTCCATCTCCACCACCTCCCCCACCTCTCCCCATGGCAACAACAATATCTACTCTCCTCTATCTGACTCTATGGCCTATGTTTGTAGCTCCTCCCGATTATAATCTAATCCCCTCCCCTCCTAGATTAGTCAATCTAGTAGGCTTATGTTTAGCCTGCCATATCTCATAGTCAGATCATGTACTACCTGTGTCAAGAACATATACACGTAAATCTTAGGCTACACATATCAATGACTCAAACACCATTGATAGTTGTGTCGAGAGAGATCATAAGACCCTAGTTTTCTATCTATTGTTGTGTCCTCATGAACATGTAGCATTCTAAATCATCTCTCCTTATCCATATCCAAACTATCATTGTACATGCCTAGGAAAGTACTACTCAATGATGTGGATTATCTTGCCAATAAAGTACACCTAGGCTATTCGCAATAAGGTAACTACTCACCATTATTTTTCCATGTCTTGTGGTCCCTCCATGGTCTCCATGTGAAGCTATGTAGGTCATTCAACTCCCATATCTAGCAAGTTAGATCTCCTATTATATTATATGTAACCATGACCATGTACATGCACACATAGGGTAGTCCTACACCCTAAACCATATAGGTCACTTGTCTGTCACCACTATGTGCTCCCAAGCTCATATATATGCAATAGTGTCACCCCATAGGATAGGTTGGCCTCATAGATGTACACCACATAATACATGTTATGGTATACGTGTGCCAATGTAAATCATCCACATGCATAGACCACTCCCTCCTCCAACATCCTCTCCAATATCATGCCCTAGGTAGTGGAGAATCCTCTAGATCACCATCTGGTACCAAAAATCCCTTGATCACTCTAACTAGTACTAGTGGTAGTGGCTAAAAATAGTTCATCACTCTCCATAGATCCATCTCCCCATCCTCAATCCTTAAATTGTTTGTTAGAAATACCTTACATAGTACACTCTCTCCTGAGTCAGTATCATATACCTCCCACTTTCCATGTATCAAAATCTTGAGGATCCTCCAAACATCCTCGAATACGATAGTAGCCTACCTAACTAGTAAGATGAAGGAATTGTGATCATTATGCCACATCTCCACCAATATTATCATTATAGCTAAATAACTCTAATCTTAGACATATGTATCATGTGCTATAGTTCCACTTCTCCTAGGAAGGGCTCCTCATCCTTGCTCAACCAAGTCTTGGTAGCATGGTCACTGGATGTCACTCTCATGACATGATCAAATATAGCTCCTCCTACATTCACTAGTTTCTTGATGATAGCTTTTTCATAGGCTTTAAGCTGTTATATTTTACATCAAAAGAACCATTTTTTCTAGTCATTTTCATAATCTCATCAATTGCATAGGTAAACCCTCATTGCATAGTTATAAGCTAATTGTATAATGTTTCCTATTATTTACATAATTTTATTAATTTCTTAGTGTTGCCTATCATTTGCATTATATTTACCCTCATTTACGTAATTTTATCCATTACACAACATTTTCTATTATTGGTGCAACATATCCCATCACTTGTGAAATTGTATTAATTAAACAAATTTGCACATTCATTTGCACAATATTAGTCTTTAGATGCACAATTTTCTATCAAATGTGCATCATTTCCCATCATTTGTGGTTTTTATCCTAAAACTAAGCTTCTCCAAAATGCTAAGTCTACCCCCTCATTAATGCACCTAGATCTTTCCATAGGGACCAAAAGGTTTAACACTTACTACTAGACTTGATTTTTTTAGCTACTCAAACACCCGCATGTGCTCCACTCAATGAATAGCCTTTAGAATGCTTGCCATCTCCTCCATTTCTCTACTCTGAATTCTTTGGAGGATGTAAATTTTTGAGAGTGGGAGAGTGCAAATGAGCCCAAATATTCCCTCCCATGCTTATTTGCAGCCTCTAAAATGATAGTTTTCTTTATTAAACTTCATTGCTTCCTACCTAGCCTAGTTCCAATATCTCTTTTGTTATTTATTTTGTCAACTAGCCTTTTTTTATCTCCTATCTATTGCACCTAGCCTATTCATCCTATCGTGAGATCAACCAAAACACTAGTGTTTTTTGGCCAATCTCTCATGGTGGCATCCTACTTCCATTCCTTGGTATCATTAGGGTATATTGGGGCATGTCACTAGAAAAATTTATTTCATACAAATCTAAATGATTTGAAACAATGCCATAAAAAGCATTATCTTGAGAGAATCTTTGGGTAGGTAGTTGTGCACATCTATAGTTGTTCTTAATTATGATAGTTGTAGTGTAGGAAAATGTATCCCTTTACATTTTCACACTTGTTTGTGTCCTCCCTATTAAATCATATCTTCTCTATGCCCTAATTGGTCTATTTTGCATCCACAAGCATTATTAAATGCATTTTCTGAAGGATAATCCTAACATTCAATAAAAGACAAATCATAATTCATTTTTTTGGGTTATGTGTTCCATATTTAGTGATCTGGGAATCATATGCCACCTTGGGAATATGGGTTCCACTTAGGTTTTGAGGCCTAATCTTGATTATTGTATTGAACTTAACATTTCTTTAGGTTTGTGTCCCAAGTTTAAGTCACTAGGACTCATACGCCACCTTGGGCATATGAGTCTCACTATAACTTGGATCTATTTTAAATTCAATTCTTGGCGGTATTTTATTCTCCTAGATCTGATGTTGTCTTGTAGTGTTGTAATTTCGATAAATTTGGCATAAACAAGCACAAATACAAGGTTATTTCACACAATTTCTCTTATTGAGTTCTCTAACAATCTAATCTTTCAAGTATTCAAGAATTATAACAAACTTATGATTAAGAGAGCATTCAAGAGCTGATTATCAAGCATTTTGGAGCTACACTCAAGATTCAAGAATCATGTCAAAGTCAACATGCATCATGTGTGTTTTTGAGCTAACATTTGTGATGTAGGTTTCACAATTTAAGCAAGCATTCAAAGACATTAGCTCATATCAACAATCAAGAGTCAAGATCTACATTCATGCTAGCTATTTCATACAATTTTTCCACCTTTATTTCAAGGGTTTGGTGAGTTGCAACATTGCATTTTTTCATTATCATTCCTTCATGTTATTTCATTTCATTTCAAGGTTTAATTACAAAAACGAGGTTTGACCAAGGCAAACCCCTATTCCCTAACACAACAAAAAATTTCCCTCTTTATGTGTGTTTGCAAATCTAGGTGATTTGGATCTTGAAGATCCTTTGAAGAAAAAGTTACAAAAATGCAAGATTGAATAAAATTTTCATGAAGTTGTCATCTTCATAGAAATTCACCTACATATCAGAATTTAGACTTTTCATACTTGAAAATTGGACAAAATGAAAAAAATAGAAGGTCGCTAGAGGTTACAGAAATATCAGAGAAACCCTAATAATGAGACTAAATTGACACCTTGGGCGTATGAGTCCTGGTATAGTCATTTACTAATTTATAGTGGATTTTGACTTGTCACCGAGAGATTCTAGATTCTGTCCAGAAACCCTAGACTAGGACTAAATCACCCAGTCTTGCGTATGAGTCCCAATAAAAATTAGAAACAACAATTTTTAGGGTTTTCAGGCCTTGTTTAGTCATCTCTGACCCTCCAGGTACTTTTCTATATCTTTTTATTTTGTGATATGATTTCATGTTCTAAGTTTCCAGGGTTTAGCATATTCATGTTTGTGTTTCTCCTTAGAGACTTCATTTAATGGTGAACCCCCCATTTAACCACACCTAAGGAAACCTCCTAATTGTTCTCCTTCACTCAATTAAGTCACTTGGTTGAGGGATCTTGGTTTCCTAATGAACTGAAAGTGAAATAGGTCCCCTAATTGTTCCATCTCCTAAAAGGCGGAGCATCAGACTTCCTTCATTTCAATAGGATATTAGGGGTTTACACTAATAGAGGAATATCTATTAGGATTTAATTGACAATTGAGATATATGCTATGTATTTTTTGGAGTTTCTCTACTATTTAAACATTTGAATTTGTAAGCTTATTATTTCTAATGAACAAGACATTTATAAATGATACAGGGACTTCTAGAGGTCATAACTTTTGACTTAGGAGTCTGTTTGGCCTGATTTTTTTTTGTGGACAAGTGTGTTTAATTGGAGCATGTCTCAACACTTTTCTAGGTCTATTTTAAACCACCTAAAGCCTCAAAATGATATTTTCATGTTTTCCAATAATTTCCAAATTTGGGTTTTTTTTTTTTTTTTTTTCAAGTTTTTTCATGCAATTATAAGTTTTTACTTCAACTAGTCTTACTTTAGCTAGACTAAAATAATTATAAATTTTCACAACCAAACAAGTAAGCATAAAATAGTACTAAGAATAGATAGATTTTTAGGAGGGATTTTTACTAGCTAAGGAATTTTTTTCAGTACGAGAAGACAAGATGGAATAAGAAAGGAAGAAGAGTTAATTGAAATATTTTGAGTAATTTTACTTGTGTTTAAATAATATTATTTAATGAAATCTATACTATGAATGTGGTTGCATAAATAAAGCATTAAAATTTGTGTCACCTTAAAGTTGACACAAATTACTTGGAAGGTTAGAGATTGTTATATATTTTTCATCAACAATCATTGGAAGGAGGAAGGAAGAATCAAGCACAGAGAATTGGATATTTGAGTGTGAGAACAAGGATGGATGTTCAAAATGAAGTTTTAGGATTAAAAATTTGTTGTCACAAAAAGTGTCAAATATAAGATTTGATTTATTTAGAACTTGTAATATTTTTATTAGTAGTAGAAAATAAAGAGTTGTGGCTTACATGTAGTAAACCCATCATAACAAGATATAATAAGTTTAGTGTGAAGATAATAAAGTCTATTTTACTTTTCCTATAGTTTCCTATCATACTGTATTTTTTAGGTATTTAACCGCATGGTTGGCCAATCCTTCATTGAGTCCTCTAACTATGACTAAATCATATTTTCATGATGAATATACCCATATATACATAGTAATAAATATTCAAGGTATATATTCATAAGTTGACATATCAGCCCTACTTCACACTCACCCTACCATACACAAATAGCTTTGCATAAAGACCACATGAACGTTGTGATATCTATGTGTACACAGAGTACCTATATTACATACATATACAAACACCTTACCATATTTATTGAACCTTATATTCAAATATGTTTTGCATAGTATAACTATTTCACATACATATATGCACACAAATATACCATTGATGGCACCCTACATTTACTCAACACATACATAAGCCTAAGTGACCTTCCCCAAACCTACATATGTAAGGGAGATTGAGTATAACTTATACCTGATGCATTTAATGAGGAAAATTTTCACTACCTTGTTGAAGAGAGTGCCTACTAGTGGTGTATATCTCATATGTGTTAGTTAATTTACCTCCATAAAATAGACGATTTATATAATTTTCCATCTAAGAATGTAGATCTTTGCATATCAATAACATCTAATCCAAGCACACATCTTCAAGCAAGGTTTTTCATACTCAATTATGCAAAGGTCTATACATAGTAACCAAATCTTATTTTCTCTTGTAAGAGAGGGGGACCAACCACTACAAGGCCCTAGGTCATGAAAGGCCAAGAGCAATATGGCTTCCCTAACTTACCTCAGTTTGTAAGGGTGTTAGGATAGAGGGGATGAGAATGATGAGGACTATAATGTCCTTCGGTCACTCTGCAAACCTAAAAGTCAAGGGGAGAATAGACGAGTCACTTTTCAAGGTCAACTCTGTGTCTCAAGTAGCTCTCTACCAAAGGACAGAAGCGCGGTTATGGGATGATAGTGTGGCGTGTTGGCATCTCATAGGTGCGCTGGCATCCGTATGGCCAGAAAACTAGAGAGAAGAGGTTTAAGCCCTAAGAAAGGACTATCAGCCTAGTTTAGAAGTCTCTGGAATGACAGAATAAGATTAAGAAGAGTGAAATGTATAAACGAATGTGATAAAGGAAGTAAATTACCGCAAGGGTGAGAAAGATGATTTCACACAACAATCTTCTCGCCAGCTTGCTCCAAGATCTCTCCACCTGCACATAGAGAAGTGAGAAAATCTTGGGGGGCTGTTTAGGGGCCTGCCTCAATCAGACCCTCATTTTGGTGTTTCCACCTCTGCGGACAGCCAAGTTTGCAACGATAGAAATAATGATAAAGAAGGGAATACAAGCTACGTAAACAAAAGACACTACAAAATAGTGCGTGCTTACTTAATCAAAATGATAGAGAAGATAAGAGGAGCTTACCACCTCCGTCCAAAGCGCTCAAGGCTTGTGGAGGAGAAAATGAGAGGGACTCAAGCCTCTGCTTTTGTGGTGTTTGTCTTGTGCTCGCACTATCAGAGTGATGGAGTGATAGATTGTTGTAATGGAGTGTAAAGTGTTGCTACAAAGCTTGTGGATGCTTAGAAAAGTGGAGAAAATGTGAAGAGATGAACTCAAGATCTTGCAAAACTTGAGAATGGATGGAATGGTCAAGAATATGAAGGAAAGGATGAAAAATGACCATATTCGGGTCAGCTAGCTGAAGGGAGGTGTTACACTTTGAATTCCAATCGGAAGTGTAACGTCTCTGTAGACTCCAGCCATAAGAATTTTCCAAGGACGTAAGTGTGCCTTGCAGATGTCTACACACCGCACGGGCATCCCCGATAGAAATGCCACCACCGACACACAAACAGGGTGCCAAGTGTAATGAGAGAAATGGGCTTAAGTGGAATTAAGCCTCTGCCTTAGGTTTTCTAAAGTGTAAGGGGGTAAAAGGGGAATTTGCGTTAGGGGTGAAAATTCATGCTTATACATTTTTCCCCCACTTTAGTGAGCATGAGTATTGATGAGTGCTTCAGTAAAGTAGAGTAGTCAGAAGTAACAAGGTAAAAGATGTATACCTGAACCGACGAGGAAGTAGAGCATGGTCTAGTGAACTCAGAAGTGCAGGAAAGAGCTGCATAGTTGAACAAAACTATAAAGTTGAAGTATGAAAGTGCCTCACAAGCTCACAGTCCTACAAGGGAGGTATCCTTTAAGAACTCTCACATGAAGGAAACCAAGAAGAGCACCTTACAAACCCGTAGACCTGCAAGGAAGGTATACTCCAAGAACTCTCACATGAGGGAGACCAAGCAAAGGGGACTTTACAGAGTCAGAAATGATGGCATGTTTACCCACAAATAGAACATATTAGGAAGCATCCACGTAGGCCAGTGAACGGACAGTCACTCACAGACCATCATGAAGTTGTAAAACTTTCAAAGGGGTCCCTTGGGAACCCTTCAAAAGGAAGGAGGGTCCACTCAAGGGATGTGATGTTTGAAAAGTAAAGTCTAGTCAAGTTGCCCCTAGGCTAGACACAAGAATGTGAAGAAGGTCTAGTCGAGCTGCCCCCAGACTTAGACACGAAGATATGAAACCGGTCTAGTCAAGCTGCCCCCAAGCTAGATGCCATATAAATCAATGAAGGCTTTTGAAGGGGTCCCTCGGGGAAACTGACATGAAGAGGAAGGGTCCACTCAAGGGACACATTGTTCAAAAGTTAATGTCTTCTTTCTTGAATCGATTCATCATCAAGGAATCCTCTTGAAAGATGTTCACTTCATCAAGGAATTCAAAAGGAAGGACATGCACCCACGTGAGGGGAAGATCAAGACTATTCCTGCTTCAGAGGAAGGTTTCCAAGTCCTTTCTTTATGAACCCATGATGAAGGAAACATGTTCCATTAGGGTTTTAAGTCGATAATACGACTCTAGGGAAGAAATGTATGAAGGGTCTTGAAGAAGGTTTCGTTTTACAATGAATGTGCTTTCTAAAGACCAAGTAGTATAGAAGTAGCGTTGTCACACATAAGAAGGACAACTCAAGCAAAGAAGAGAGAAAGATCAAGAGAAAATAAAAGAACATAGAGTACACTCAATGGGCATAGGGGGATCTAGTTTTGTTGGATCAGATCTGCCTTTATTTATATATAATAGGTAATCACGGTAACAAGCAAAATATCATCAATCCCCAACCAGATTAGGAAGAATGCATAGAAGACAAAGTAAAAACAAAAAATTGGGTCAACATGGAAGGAGGCCTAAATGCTCCCGACGCTTTGCATCATCCCCAATTTACTGAAATTCAATCACAAACATGGAAGAATGAAGACACACATAGAGGAAGGTTTACAAAAAAAATTCCACACCTATATCCAAGCACCAACAGGGGTGACAAGGGTCATCCAGGGACATATAGCATGATCATGGGGGAAGATGTCACAACACACACACATCTAATCTAAAGATAAAGAAGAGGGTCTCCCACTAACACTGGTCAACCAAAAGGTCATCAGCTTCCCACTATAGATCATTGTAGGGGGAAGGATGAGGAGCCTATAATGGTGAAATGTTAAGGGGAGGAGCTTTTGATCCTCCCGCAACAAGGGCCAAGGCAGAGGGACCTATGAGGTCTCCGTCGCTCAACTCTTGTGGATCTAAGGTCAATGAATTGATGAAGATCACTGACAAGGTCAAAAATTCATCCACCGAGTTAAACATACACTTGACGGGAGTGCCATGTTTTACCTCGAAATATGGAGGGGTTTGCACCCGAGGTTCACCACTGGGCTCACTAAGAGACATGAGAGCGATGAAAAAATCAGGGGAGGCCAGGACTAATTCTATCACTAGAATAGAACAAGTCAACACGGGGACACCTTTCAGAGAAGGTGGGTTCTTCTTGCATCCTCCATTGCTGGAGGGACCATGCTCTACCTTCATCTTCATTAGAGGGAGTGAACTCCCCACAGACAAAGCACAAAGGGCTAAGGGAGAAGAGGAAAGAACTGTTGTGGATACAATTGAAGTATTAACCATATCCATGGGCTTCGAGAAAGGTGAGACATCCAAGATGGAAGTCAACAAGGGCGGCTCCACAGAAGGGGCGATAAAAACTTACACCTTTCCATATGCATGTGTGCTCACAGTGGAATCTAGAAGGGATTCACAACTTGTTTGGATAGAGGCAGGAGGGAGAGAGGAGGACACAACAAGAGGTGTGATTATCTCCTCCTCCTTCTTTTGTAAGGAGACTTGCTCAGCTAGAAGAGCCTTTTTCTGGTGCTTATGCTCATACACAAGGCAATTTCTACAGCTCTTCGAACTAGAATTTGGGGCTTGCGAAGGGACAAAAGGTTCCTACTCAGCCATGGGAGTGTCCTCTGTAGCTATTTCCAACATAAGTACATACTCTTGAATGGGAGCAGAAGGAGCGGGTTCAAAAATGACAGGAGGAATCGACTCTAGTGCTTCGGCAACGAGCCTATTTCCATTCACATCTTAGGAACAGGAATAGTAGGAGGCCACAGAGGCTGAGATAGAAAAGATTCATCATGGGGGGCATTTTGTCTTCCATACTGAACGGACCTAGGCTCCGTGGGTAAGACATGAAGCTCGAACATGGGACGCTTAGCCTTTCACCAAGCGGAAACCATGGAATTATCTCGCAAATGTGAGGCAAAAGAAGATGGTACCACAGAAGGGAAAGAGGAAGCATTGGGCTGAACAATGGAAGAGGAAGGAGGATCTCAGGACTGCTTTTCTTCGTCTCTTCTACGTGCCTTGGCGACATCACTGTTAGCTTCCAGACAAGCTCAATGTGAAAGAACATAACGCGAAGGAGGATATCTTACTTTCGGCCTAGCACACCCTTTCTTATAGTTTGATATGTGTGATATAGGAGCTCCTTCATAAGCGGGAGAGGACCGAGGGATATAGGCCAAAATTAATCTAAGGTATAGCTGCCACATGCAACTAGTGGTCTATAACTGGTGTCATGTACAATGTGTACCGAACCTCCATGAACAAAATTCAGACACTTGTGTACAACAGAGGGAATTGCATTCATAGCTACCAGCTAGGGGATGCACAACTTCACCCTGAAGAGTTCAAACCCCGGGATGATGTCGAACTTAAGTGATGTAAGTGGGTTTGGATGGAACACTCACTATTCCATGCTCTGGGTCTCACCTTGGCAATCCCCTATGGTGGCACTCTCCACCTCCTTAACCTATAGGTCCTATCTCAAATATAGGTAGCCCTAGTTCTACAGGCCATCCCCACTACCATCCGAGTTCACAACTACCAAGCCAATCTTGGTGCTCTCTCTACCATTCTCTCCTTAGCCCTTAATCTTCCTAAAGGCTAGCTAATTCTCCAACCTTCACTAATTCGATGCAGGGGTGTGTGATGTCTCCCATGGCTTCCAGACCTTCCCCCTAGGGTTCCTGATCATCCACCTATCTTCAATTCTCCATCGCTCTCACCAAACCCTCTTCTAGGGTTAAAAAGGCTACTAGCTCTTGAGCCCCAAATTAGGTCTCCTAACCCGAGAACAGTGGAAACCACTCCAAAAACCTCCAAATGACCTAGGATCTTTTCTTGGTTTTTGTGTTTCCTATGCCCACACTTTGATGTTTGTTGGGGTTTGGAGTCTATACTGTCCGTACTCTGCCCTATCCATGAACTTAGCCACTTTAGGCTTGTTTTGAGCCAATTTCTGACCTTCTCCGAGGATAGTCAGTTGGTTCTTGCTCCATACGGTCTATCAAGACTCCATCCTCCTTTCCAATTCTTTGCAAGGCCTCCTACAACTAACACACACCTTGGTTTTCCAGGGAATTGACACCCCTGCAACTTTAGTGCTTTTTTAGCACTGTCTTTCCTAACCGGGCACTGCCAAGCTCGCCTAGGAATAGACTTTGCCCATGAACTTTTGACCCTTAAAGACTCCTAAACCTAACCTATGTATAGTCATGGGTCCTAGTCTCATCTTCCAAGAGCCCATACACCTGGCACAGGGGAAATCAGAACTAAGTCTCCATTCTTCCACGGTATGACTATCAAAACAGAAAATACAGGAAGTAAACTAACTAACAAAACAATGCTTGAAACTGATGAAACCAACTATTATAGAAACAAAACAGTGATTGGAACTTCCCTACATTACATTCTACACATGTTTCATCGCCTGGTCAAGCCAATAACTCACTATCAAGAACAAACAAAGAAATGTTAATCAATTTCCACACTGTCTTTGCTTGTTATTCATGAGAATTACAAATTGCCAAAACTTCCAATGACTTCCAATGACTTCCAACCCATCTACAGGTTGAGGCATACCTTTTATATGTTTTTCCAAAGTAGTTGGGCCTCCCTTGGGTCGGACAAAACAGTTTCCAAGTGGGAAAAAGTGAAAAAATGTCCAATTTGCCACTTTCCCCAATTTCCCAATTTCCTAGACACTAGCACAAATGAGTGTCTAACCTTAAAGTCTTCACCACTCCTGATAGCTCCTGACTAAACCTTTTATTAAGTTTTTAACACAAGCTAATGGTCAACATGACCTTATCACATTAAAAAAAAAATTCCTAAGCCTAGTGTTTCCTAGGTGCTTTCTAGGTGCTCCTGCACCATTAAGGCTCACAGATTTAGGTCCTACGAGGACTGACATAATAATACTCCCAATAGGAGGTACGAAAATTCCATCGTGTGTGTGGACAATAATTTTAGGTGCATCATACCCATCCTTATGTAGGAATTTAATTAACATGATTTCCTCAAATATGATATTCACTTGAGAAGTCGGATCAACAAGAACACTTGCTACAGTATTCCCATTTATCCTCGTCTGAATGTAGAGAGGAGATGGTTCCCTATTAAAGCCCATTCTAAGGTCCTATGAGGTGAAGTTTATGCTAATACCATTACTCACAATATGTGTAGAGGGAATAGGTTGATTTAAGAAAGAGGCCATCGTGCACACCAAAGAGTACTTCTACAGAGCCTCCTAAGGTTTATGAGATAAGATAGTGACCCAATTTTAGTTTTGTTACGCAGCACCTTTGGAACCTTCCAACTATGCCTACTAGGGGTATTAGGTTGGGTTGCAAGGTGAAAGCCTCACAACACTCACACCTACAACACTCCTAGGATATGAGGAAAGGGACTTTCAGTATTGCAAAATGGAACCAAAATGGTTCACGTTGGGTTCACCAAAAATATAAGAGAGGGGGACCAACCACTTCAATTCCCCAAGTCATGATAGGCCAAGAGTAGTATGGATGCCCTAACTTACCTCAGTTTGTAAGGGTGTTAGGATTGATGGGATGAGAATTATGAGGACTATAAGGTCCTTCAGTTACTCTACAAACCTGAAAGTCAAGGGGAGACTAGATGAGTCACTTTTCAAGGTCAACTCTGTGTCTCACATAGCTCTTTGTTAGAGGACAAAAGCACGGGTTCTAGGACAACAGCGCAGTACGCTGGCATCTCACAAGTGCACTGGCATTCGTATGGCCAAAAAACTAGAGAGATGAGGTTTAAGCCTAAGAAAGGACTATCAACCTAGCTTAGAAGTTTCTAGATTGATAAAATAAGATTAAGAAGAGTGAAATGCATAAATGAATGTGATAAAGGAAGTAAATTACCACAAGGGTGATGAAGATCATTTCACACAACAATCTTCTCGCCAGCTTGCTCTAAGATCTCTCCACCTGCACACAGAGAAGTGGGAAAATGTTGGGGGGCTGTTTAGGGGCCTTCCTTAGTCAGACCCCCATTTTGGTGTTTCCACCTCCATGGACAACCAAGTTTGCAATGATAGAAATAATGATAAAGAAGGGAATAAAAGCTATGTAAACAAAAGACACTACAAAACATTACGTGCTTACTCAATAAAAATGATAGAGAAGATAACAGGAGCTTACCACCTATGTCCAAAGTGCTCAAGGCTTGTGGAGGAGAAAATGAGAGGCACTCAAGCCTCTGCTGCTGTGGTGTTTGTCCTACACTCACACTATCAAAGTGATGGAGTGATAGAATGCTGCAATGGAGTGTAAAGTGCTGCTACAAAGCTTGTGGGTGCTTGGAAAAGTGGAGAAAATATGAAGAGATGAACTCAAGATCTTAAAAAACTTGAGAATGGATTGAATGGTCAAGAATATGAAGGAAATGATGAAAAACCACCATATTCGGGTCGGCCAGTCAAAGGGAGGTGTTACACTTCAATTTCCAATTGAAAGTGTAACGTCCTTGTAGACTCCAAGTGCAAAAATTTTCCAGGGATGTAAGCGCGCCACATGGACGTCTACGTGTTGTGCAAGCATCCCCGATAGAAACACCTCCACTAGCACAAAAATAAGGTGCCAAGTGTGATCTGAGCAATGAGCTTAAGTGGAATTAAGCCTCCACCTTAGGTTTTCTAAAGTGTAAGGGGGTTAAAGGGGAATTTGTGTTAGGGGTGTAAATTCATGCTTATACAACTCCCAAACACATTGACACATAGATAAAATTGTAAATGGACAACATAATATTCACATCAACAAAAAAAAAAGGAAGGAGCTAAAATTATTAAGAAGAAATGTGCTCCACATTTAAGATGTAAACTTACCTAAACATATATGAATGGTGTTTAAATTGGCCCACCCTATTGGTGTAATTATAATGCAAATAATCTATTCAAAATAATTAAACACAAGAATGCACAAGACCATAAGAGTGCAAATACAAGAAAAAATTAGTAGATATAGCTACTTTAAATAACCACCCACTTCAAGTAAATGCAAATATATGCCAAGAAACATAAAAAAATGTAGACCAACAAAAAAAAGAGGGGTGAATCTTATAAGCTTGAAATACCATATTCTTGTAATATGAATTAGGCAAAGGAATACTTGGGATATGTAATGTCGAGCAGTTCTGATCTATTTCAAGATAATATGAAATAGATGCAAATATTGCCCCTTCCCCATTACAATTGATCTCCTATCCTTCTTTTTTATAATTGAGCTTTAGCCTCTCAATCATGTGAATCTATGGAACCAACAATTAGGTCAGAGCACTCGCCATCATTTGTGTACCATCTTCTTCTACATTGCAACCAAGTAAATGGATGGTTTCCACCATCAAAACTAGATTTTGATTAATTTTTAAAAAATGTCCACCCTAGATTTTCTTGTATTTTGACATTCACAAACTTAAAAAAGATGAAAATATTGTTTAAATCCCAATTTCATACCCAAAGTTATCTTATTAAAGATGATAGATGGAACCATACTAGTGGAGAGCAAATGTCATTTGAAATATTTACAAAAATTTAAATTATTTTGTACTCTTTAAACATCTCACAAGATACGATGAAAGACATAATAAAGATGGAAGAGTGTTATGATGATGAATATAATGGTGGGGATGGAGGCATATTATAATAGAATACTATGAATGTTAAGGGGTGCATTTTGTATGGATAATAGTCATTGGCTAGGGGAGAAGACCCAGTATCCGCCCCCCATTGAATAACCGCCACCTCCATGCTCACTCCACCCCCCAAATTTTTTTTAACTTTGATCCATTACAAAACTTTATTTGAACAAATAAAAAATTACAACATCATCAATGGTTGCTCATAACACAATGAGTAACTCACCAATCATAATAGACAACTAAACGTGTTTTTTCATTTATAAAAAAAGTCAACTTGCACATAAAAAGGCTCATTTACAATTTAATTTAAAACATTTACTGTTACAAATACCCCCACTTGCAAAATTTTATCCCTCATTATATTTTATATTTACAACTACACATGCACACTTAATGGTGCTTTACATGACATAATCACAATCTCCTATTAACTCTATGGGATTTGAAATGCACAGTCTTCCACACTCCCTAAAAAATATATGTATTTAATTCATTTCCTGTAGGTACCTGCACAATTAAATACAGGTGTAAGGCTCCCAAAATAAACATCAAATCCAAATATAATGCAGAATTCACTCATATCATCTCTAAAAACCTACGTAACTGGCATCTACAAATTCAAATGTTCAAACAAATTCAAATTTCAAACTCAACAACCAAATTGAATGCATTCGATTACCACATTCGAATTCCTAAATAAGAGGGGGAAAGCAGCCAAATTCATTTGTTATCTATGACAACTTATTCTCTGCAGAATTCAGAGCATCGTCAAACATCCTCTGCACATTCCTCTGCAGTTTCAGGTTGGTACTTTATACATTCTAATTATAGTTATTTTCATGAACTCTGCATGTAACATTTATATTTATACCGTGTCTTCTTACTTTCATGAACTATGCATTTAACATTTATATTTATGCATAGTCTTTTTACTTTACTTTATAAGTAAATGAAGGTCTTTTTTGTTGTCTTTACAAGATCTGACTACGTTTCCTTTAGCTGTCCAATACAATAGACTATCATTTGAATACATTTCCTTTGGCTGTCCAATACAATAGACTAGAGTTTGAATACGTTTCCTTTGGTTTTCCAATACAACAGACTAGCATTTATTTATATTTTTATACTTTCCATTACACATACAGCAGGCCAACATACATATATTTGTCATTTTACATTCTGTGTCTCTTGTTCATTCAGAAAATTGATATATATGTGTGTATCCTTTGCCTATCCTTTGGGAATGCAAACAATGGTACTGGTTAATCATTTTCTTTTGCATCTTATTGAATTTGTAAAAGAATGTGTACAATGTTATTTATATATATATACCTATAAAACACACATTAAGCAGTGTGTTTCAAATTGTAAATGAATCTGTGCAATGTTTTATACATTCATTTACAAATTATGTGTCTATTGTCTCTTGTTCATTGAGCAAATTGATATATATGTCTGTTTCCTTTAACTATCCTTTGAAAATGCAAACAATGGTACTGGTTAATCATTTTCTTTCTTCTGCATCTTTCATGACTCATGAAGGGTTTATTTGATGATTGAAAAATTATTACTGCTTGTTTATGAAATAAATCATTCCTCTTACACGCATTTTCACCATGTGCTATTTGATTTTGTTGGGTCATGGTGCTATTTTTTTCTCCCACATTGCATGCATGTATGTATGTATGTATATATAAAGTTGTCTGTCCATGGTGTGAGGTAACAACAAACATCATTCTCCTTTCAAAGTGTATGTATGTATGTATGTATGTATGTATGCATATATATATATATATATACTGGTGTTTTACACAGGGTTCTTTTTGAGGTTAAATGATTTCCTCTCCCTGTTTTACCACGTACTCATGGCCTCGTAAAGTCCATTGTATCATGGTTTTTTCTGCAAAAATGATATGGGAATTTCGTGGGTTTGAGCACATGTCTGCAAAAAATGATTAATGGACTACATCGACCTTTTTATAAAAAACCCATGTGAATACGAGCGTAAATCAGCAAACCCATTTAGTATACACCATTTTTTGTGAAAACCCTTGCTTTGTTTTTCCAAATACGGGTTTTTTTGGGGTTAAATGATTAAATACGACCTGGTAAAGTCGACTATCTCATGATATTGTCTCCAGAAATGATGAGGAATTTCCTGGGTTTGACCACATGTCTGCAAATTAATCTCATGAAACCCTTGCCTAGAATATTCCACATCTATCTGAAAACACACTTCTGTATTCCTAGAAGTGAGGAATTATTATTATGAAACCCTTGGTTAATTTATTGTGCACATTTCTGAAAATCCAAGTGTGTAATCGATCTACCTCTGTTAAAATTAATATGCTATTGTTGTTGAATACATCACAACTTCTTTCATTTTCTGTACAATGTGCTTTGAACATTAATGGAAAAAAATGGGGTACCCACCAAAAAAAACATTAGTCATATGCTTAAATCAAACCCCAAATGAAGATTAATTAGGGTGTAATGTGTTTGGTGTCTTCTGCTAAAGTAAGGAGATTAATATGTAGGAGTGATTTTTAATAGGCACGAAAATGATTTTTTAAGTTGCCAACGTGAATTAGACCCATTGACTTTTTAGTGGATTTGAATGATATAATAGTTTTATTTAAATGTTAATGGTGACACATTTATCATTGTTTTCTATTTTGCACTATATATCAGTGATTTTCTTTGTAATTATATTTGTCTAATTATATGTACAGGATCACAGTTTTTTGACTCTTTATGGCTTACAATGTACAGGATCACTGACAATCATGGCACCAAGGTAGAAGAGGAAAAGATTGACTGGGAGGCGATTGATTAGAGTACCTCATGGAGTGACATTCAATGTTCTAGATGTTGTTGATGAAGAGCCAGCAGTAAACATCAACGAGGAAGTTATTTCTGAAAATGCACAACAGACCAATGAAAATGATGGTTTTGAACCTGATGTTCATAATATTGAGGTAGAAATGGAACCGCCACCTGCTGACCATGTGACAACCCCAGTTCTATGCATGAAAACTTGGTCTATGGATGACGTGGAAAAATCCATTGCAGATGTTGAGGACAATCAAATGTTAATCAGAGGTTCAACAATCAAATGGGGAGTCTTGCCTAGCAGTTTGCAGGCATGGCTCAATGGTGTGACATCCACAAAAATAAGGGCGCCCTGAACAATCCTAACCGATGAACAAGAAGCTAAAATTATGCAGTAGTGTAAAGATATGGATAGTATTGGCCATGGCCTTCAAGTGTCACAACTTAAGTCAATGGTGGCGCAAATGGTTGGAGCAAGGCCTAACCCATTCACAAATGGGACACCAAGGAGGTCATGGTGGGTTGGCTTTCATCAAAGGCATCTCGATCTAACAATTTGAACACCCGAAGGAGTGGACATAGATCGAGCTATAATGCTACTCCCAAATATAGTTTCTTCATTCTATGATAACTTGGAGGAGTTGTACAACAAACATAATTATGGGCCCAACAAAATATGGAACTGCAATGAAACAGGTGTGCAGGTTGGTAGAAACTATGCAATGAGATTTATTGCAAAAATAGGGAGGAAATGTGTTCCACAATTAATTTCTAAAATCAGAGAATGGATCACTGTTCTAGCTTGTGTTAGTGCAGCATGTCAAGCTATACCCAGTTACTATTTGTTCAAGTCCAAAAGGAACATTAGAAACTATATTGTTAACTATGAGCCAAGGGAATGCATGGCAATCCAAGAGCATGCTTGGATGACCAAAGAATTATTTGTGGAATGGTTAAAACACTTTGCAAGAAATGTCCCAAGAGGGGTGTCACCAACCAACAAACAACTTCTCATCTTTGATGGTCATGGCAGCCGTGTTGCATTTAAAATGATTGAAGAAGCAAAGACTATGGGAATAGATCTGCTCACACTTCTAGCACATTGCAGCCACAAATTGCAGCCCCTTGATGTTAGTGTGTTCTCACCATTTAAGAACTAATTCAAACAACAAAGGAGTATATAGCTCTCTGAAAATCCTCAACTTGACATTGGAAGGGTAGAGATAGAAACACTTGCCAGCAAAGCTTTTGCACAAGCTTTGACTTCTAATAACATTGCAAGTGGTTCTAGAAGAACAAGAATTTTCCCATTAGATAGACATGCACTTGACTTCGATATGGGGCCAAGCCAAGCTTTCGTGGTTGAAGAGGAAGGAACCACATTGGGAGCAAAAAAAAAGGGTGATACAGTTGATGATGAGGCACAGTTCATGGTAGCGAAAACATGTTTGAGGATAGCAGGTTGGAATGAGGATCAGATTAGACAGTTTGTTGACACCTTTTCTATAAGCATACCCCCAAATCCAGTAAATGAAGAAGGATATTGCCCATAAAACATTGAGGGAGAAAATATTGGACAAGAACCAGCAGTTCAATCATGTAATCAGGTAGCTGAAAATGAAGAGAGTCTCAATCTGCCATCTGAATTTCAAGATGCAACTTTGAACCTAGGGGTACATCTCAATTTCAGTCAAGTGGATGAAGGGTTGTCCATGCCATCACCACCAGATGTTGATCCTGAAGATGTCATCCATTACTTCACAACTGGGAGAAATTGGGAGGCTAAAAATGATGATGAGGATGGACTCGAAGGAAATGACTCAAGTGACGAAGAGGCTGACTATGCGCCATTCACACAAGTCAATGATCAACAACCAGCAGGCAGGAGAAGCAATTTTTTGCAACTCCCAATGAAAAGGGTGCACCAATCATCTAATACAGGTTGCAATGGGGTCCTATGCCTTAGTAGGTAGTCTCAAATTTTGACATCAGATGATTTCTTCAATTTGCTGAATGAAAAAGAGGCACAGAAACCAAGAAACCAAGAATTGTAACAAAGGAAAAGGGAGCAAATGGCTGAAAAGAAGGCAGAAAGAGAAGCAATCCTCGCATAGAGGGAGGCAAAGAGATTGGAGCGTGCTACAAAAAATGAAAAAATTACAAAGGAGAAGTTGAGGCAGCAACATCAAAAGGAGCTTCAAAGGGAGCAAGCAAAGATTGCTCGATAGTTGAAGGAAAACCAAAAGCAGGCAGAAAGAGCAGAAAGAAACAGAAGTAAGAGTACTCCTACAACTCCTCTTCCAAGTCAACATACAATTTTAAGGGACATGGTTAACATTTTGGCTCCAGCCTTTGCTGCTCTTATCAACGTACAAAATGGATCTTCTAAAGGCTACTCTCCATAGTTACAACTCACTCTAGAGGCAAATCCTGCATTGCTTTCTTGTATCGCAAGTGCCATACTGAACAATCCACAGTCCTTAACATCTTCTCTAGTTGATGTGGAGTCAGTTGATCCCCAAGGACACGCCACTTCTTAATCAGATCTATGGATGTTTGATTAGGATTTTTTGTTGTCAACTTTTTGACCTTGAAGTGTGCTAGAGTTTTTTTTGTAAAACTAAATGCTAGTCTATTGTATTGGATAGCCAAAGGATAGTAGTCTATTGTATTGGATAGGCAAAGGATACTATTGTCTAATTTTGTAAAACTGAATGGTAGTTTGTAGTCAACTTATATAGTTTGATGTCTGCCAGTGTATTTTTTGTAAGACTGAAGACTTCTTGTCTTCTTTCCAACTTTGTCTTAATCATGTTTATGGTGTCTTAATCATGTTTAAAGTTAATGATCTATTCTTTTGTGATTCGAAATCGATTTTGTGTTGGTTGTATTCATCTATCATTTTGTTGGATATGTGTTTGTTGTATTCATCTAACAAACATTGTTGAAAATATAAATGTACATTAAGAAATGTATGTAATTGAAGTTCAGAAAATTATGTACATACATAAATATATATATATACACTATGTATGCATATACATATTTGTGTGTGTGTGTGTGTAGATATATATGTATACACAACTAAGTATATGCATACATATATATATTACTATACATGTATATGTACCATATCCATAAATTGTAACTGTAAGTGTAAGTGGAAATCAATCTAATTGTAAATTGTAAGTGTAAGTTTACAATGAATAAGAAAAATGAACATCATATATGAACACAATGTCTACCAGGTCATAGCCAAAGTAAAATCTTGAAAGACTTGACCTAAAATGTCATCTTCTAATTTGACATGCTCTTGACAACCTTCCTAGTTGTGTATACATGCATACATATATGTAAATATATATGTATGTATGTATATACATACATACATACATACATATATATATGTACGTATGTATACAGAACTAAGTATATGCATACATATATCTATACATCTATATGCAGCATATCCAGAAATTAATCTATTTGAAATTATAAATTTTTCAACACCTACACTTGGAAATTGGTCTAATTATAAATTTTATATGTAAGTTTACAATGAATATGAAAAATGAGCATTATAAATGAACACTATGTCTACCGGGTCACAACCAAAGTAAATTCTTGAAAGACTTAACCTAATCTTGCAATTTGACATGCTCTTTAAAACCTCCTAGCCATTTTACATGCCTGCCAGAACAAACAAATATAATAGAACAAACAAACATGGACAATAGTTAATGAAATAAATAAAAAGACATAGGTGCTGGCAAGAAGTTGAGTCCACTTTTTGGCCAAAAATTGGAAGTGTTTTCCCTGATTTTCAGAGTTTGACACATTTGACCTTAAAATTTGAAGCACTTAAAGATGAAATATTCAAACAAGTCACTAATCATAAAATGTAGTACTCAGAGTCTAGTTTCCAAATACGTAATTTATTTCAATACCCATATTGTACAAATTGAGTTTCAATAGGATTTTGTAAAAACCACTATTTAATAGTCTTTTTTTTTTTTTACCATACCATGCACATGTACGACATCCATATTTTGACTTAAATTATCATATTTTTCTAAATCCTTTTGGGAAAAGACTTCTGACTCACTTAAGCATGTCCTAGATTTTTTTTTGTAATTTTTTATTAAATATATATATTTTTTTTGTTAATTTTTTATCAAGCATATTTGACGTTTAGAAAAATCGCCATGTACGACACGCATAAGATGACCTAAAGTTATCATTTTTTGCATTTTTTTTTTTTAAATTGAAAAGAATTGTCTGAAGTTTGTCCTTGTGCAATCTGTTCGTCAAAATGTTATGTTGATGAAAAGTTATTAAAATAGTAAAAAACACTGATATTTAAAGTTTATGGACCAATTTCATCAGAAATTATTGAAAAATAGAAAAAATAATCCAATTGTAAAAACAATTACATATTTGAAATCTGCATTGTCTCATCTAAAATGGGTTTTAATTTCGTCAAAAAATTCTGCAAAAAAAGTCGTCAGCCATATGTCCAAACTCAAATTTTTCCCTTAACATTGTTAGAACCTTCAACTTGCAGGTCAAACCAGGTTGAAGGCTAGGTTCAGACTCCCAATGCTTTTCATGAACCAAAATCCGAAGCAAAACCCCGACCACAAGGCAAAAAAAAATTCAAATTAATAAAAACGGGATCCCGATTTATATTTAAAGATACAGGATCCCGTTTTTTATTATTGAATGCGGTGACCATTGACAGGAGAATGGGATCCCGAGTTTAAAATGGGATCCTGTATCTTTAAATGTGGGATCTCGTTTCTTTTCAACTATGTTATTTAAAATTACTGTCAAATTTTACTGTGAAGTCTGCAACTTCACATGTACGGCCGAGAGCAGTAAAATTGGTCTCTTTTTCATTGAGCATTTTTTTTACAGGTGGTGACTTGCTTTTTTGATAAATTTTTTCAAAGGAGAGATCCCATTTTTTCAAAGAAAGAACAAAAGGTCTTCAACTTGCAATATGAATTGATTTTTTCAAAGGAGGCATGAAGAATAGTTTTAAAGTGGAATTGTGCTAGTTTTCTACTTGTTTTGAGGAACACAAGAGGAAGAATTTAGTCCTTTTAGGTCTTGAACTTCCAATTTGAATCAATTTTTTTGAATAATTTCACTATTTACATTCATTTGTGCTTGAGAATTTTATAATCATGGGAAATAAATATCGTAATAAGAGGAGGAAGACATTGACTCCTGAAGAAATTGAAGCAAACAAAGAGAAGGAGAGACAGAGACAAAGAGAAAGAAGAATGAGAATTAAATCAATGAATGATGGGGGAGCATCCAATTCCACAACTATTGAAGATGAAAACATAGAGGAGACCATGGTTGTAGATGAAGCGAATTTGCAAGAAGTCAATTTGGAGAAGAATATAATTATACAATCAAGTCCTACTATGTCTTCAAATCCCTCTTTCAATGCTATGGAGAATGTTTCAATATGCACAAATCCAGGTACGTCTTCAAATCCACATGTTAGTGAAATGGTAAATTCGTATGTAGAAATTTTACAAGATGATGGACTTAACGATGTTGACATTGATAATATTTAGAGAGATGAAAATTTTATAGAATTTGTTGAAAATGATAATGAGAATGATCCTTTTGTTGAAAATTAAATTGAGAATAATCCTTTTATTGAAAATGAAAACAAAAACCGTTTTGTTGATGTAAATAAAAATTAAAACTGTTTTGTTGATGTAAATGAAAATGAAAACCGTTTTGTTGATGAAAATGAAGATGAAAATGTAAATCATTTTGAAGTCGAAAATGAAAATCAAGATGAAAATGAAGATGAAGATGAAAATCTAGAATATGATGTTGAATTTAATGAAAATACTTTTTTTTAAAATTGAAAGTGGTGTTTTTGATAATCTTCTTGGTCAAATTTCTTGGAGGCAAATAATAACACATGCAAATAAAATATACAACGAATTCTTTTATCGTAAAAAAATTACAATTTAATGTCAACTAATGATGCAATTGATGAGAATGCAAAAAATGAGGAAAATAATGAAAAGGTTAGGCTTTTTTGTTAAACCAAAAAGAAAAGATAAATCATTAAAACATGCTATGTGTACTATTGCTAGTGTCATTCAATCGATTGGAAAAAATAGTCGATCTAAAGATAAAAATGCAGGAAGAAGAGCTATAACAACTACTATAGTTAATAAATCAACTTTGAATAAAAGAATGGTAAGTAATATTAGTGAAGTTTTAAAAATACATCCTAAAACATTGCTAAGAGTGGCAAAAAGAAGAATAACTATAGAAAATGATCCTATCAACCAATGTTGGAGTTTCAGTGGTCGACTCCTGAGGTCTAATATGAAATTGAATGTTGAAATTAAATCTTTGATTGAAAAATACTGGCATGATAATACTAGGGTTTCATCTAATGTTAGAGATGTTTTAAAATTAAGGTTGGGGTCCAAAGTTCGCGATCCTCACCCAAAACACCTATTAGATACAATACAAACTGAATTTTATAGAAAATTTTGTGGCGATTTAGTATTACCCAGTAATATTAAAATAAGTCAAAGGTCTTTTGAAAAATGTAAATCATGGTATGTAAAAATTAATAAGCAATAAATATCTTGTTGTTGTAGAACGCATGTTCAATTTCGTTATTTTTATGATGTTTTTCGTTATATACTTTGTACCTTGCATACTAACATGATTATATAGGAATGTGGTATTAATATGCCACCTGACGCAATAAGGGAGTTTATTTCAAATTTGTTTTGTGAAAGATCTAATGGTAAATTGTTTTATTTAAGTTCTTGTATTTCTAGACAATGCATTGATTGTGGAAACCTTTCATTCTTAGGAATTTGTATGCATGGAAGTGTTGATAATGATTTTGGACAACAATTAGTAGAAGTTAAAATATTTAAGAATGTTCACTATTCTTTAAAAGATGGAAAAATAGGAAAGCGTTGTGATTTAGTTACAGAACAAGTTAGTGTGCATACATTCATGAGTGAATCTAAGAATAAGATAGTACCAAAATATATCATGCACTCTCAACATGCTCGATGGCTTGATGGACAATTCCACACATGTAGAAACACATTTCCAATTGGTACTATACTTTCAGTGGTTGATTTTGTAGAAAATTATACTCTACCTCTGCAAGAGGAAATTCAATCACAGTATTATAATTCAGTGCAAGTAGCTATGTTTGTCCATATTGTTTATAGACATGCAGATAATAGCATTGAGGATGATAGAAAAGTTCTGAGGGAGTATCATTTTTATTTGAGTGACAACCGATTACACTCATCAAAGTTTGTTCAATACTATTTCAGTATATTTTACAGAAATTTAAGAGAAAGAGGAATCCATATGAAAGAAAACCTCATATGGTTAGATAATTGTACGGGGCAGTTCAAGAATGCTTGAATGTTCTATTGGTTAAGTAGGATTCACAAAGAACTTAATGTCCAACATATATGGAGTTTTTTGAAGCTAGGCATGGTAAAGGAGAACATGATGGAGTTGGTGTGTGTGTCAAAAGAATTCTCACTAGAGAACAATTAAAATTTGAAGATGCAGTAAAATTTAAAGATGCACGTGGGATTGTCGATTGGTCTAATACAATATTATCTACACCTGGTTCGAGTGAGTACTCTAGAGTTTGTCGATTCTTTTGGTTGGTTGAAGAAGATAACATTGTACCTAGAGTTGACTGTGAGACAATTAGTGGATCTACTAAATGGCATTCATTTAGGAGTTCGACAACAAGCACATGGACTATCTGGACAAGGGAGCTTGCATGTTTTTGCCAGTTTTTCATCTCAGGAGATTGGGAAGCATGTGAAAATACATAATGCGTTGAGCAGTGGGAGCAAAGATCGTTGACACCTTCACAATCACATGATCAATATGAAAGAACTATTGAAGAAATTGATCAAGTGTTTGCATCTGAAGACTATGATCATGTTTTAGACCTTGTATAAGAAGGTAATTTAATTCAATTTATTTCATTTAATTTCTCTTTGTTAAGTTATTTTGTAATACTAAATTTTTATATTGATATGCGCAAGTTATTAAATCAATTTTTGTTTGCAGGACATGTGTATGTTGTTGTTGCACCTGAGGGGAATGAAGAGCAAACCGAATATTGGTTGGCTTGTTGTGTGGAGAGTAAACATAATTTAATATCACCTCGAGAAGATGATAATGGCTATCATTATCCAACAGGTACCATGATCCCCTTAAGACATCCCCTTAAGAAAATTTTGATAACAATTTTTTTGATCCCCTTAAACAATTTTTTTAGAACAAGTTTTTCATCTCATTAAGAAAAAATTGAGAACTTATATGATGATTGTTTTCATATTTTCCAATAGGATCGGTTGTGGTTTTTGGAACTTGGCTACGAAAATACCTAGCAAGGAAGAATGGTCTACCTGCATTCGAAGATTATGAACCGCATAAAAAAATTATACATTATTCACATTTGGTGGTGGCAACAAATATAAACCTAGATTGGTATCACGGAAGACCTGCAAATAAAGTGTTATGGACAATTTCTATGGAAGAGCATGAGACAATCATAGATTCATTACAAAAAAGAGAGGATGCAGATGGTACAATGGAATAAGTAAATATAGGTAAATATAGTTTAAGTTTTATATTGTCCTTTTAAATAGAGTTAATTATTAGTAAAAATATATTTAAATACATGTTTTGATTACATGTTGATATTGCTTGTACATTAATAGTTTAAATTGATTTATTATCCTTTTTTGTATCCTTAAGCCATCATTGCATTGATCTCATACTTTGAAACAAAAAGGAGAGGATGTCTGGATTCAACCTACACATGTGTGGAATACTTTTAAATGTAGGTACTTGAGTTGTGTACATATAGTTAGTTTTATATAAATTAAATTATGTATGTTTTGATGATTTCATTGATATTGCTTGTACGTTTTTGATATTAGGCGGTGTGAAGACCTAGTACATTCTGGGCATGATTTTGAGATGTTCTTGAGATGGCATATCCAAATTTTGTAAACATTGTTTTGAGATGACATATATGTACATATATGTCCTTGTATGTCTTCAAATCACTAAATTTCATGCGTTCATTATTGTTAAATCAATTATATCCTTAAGATGTTGTATTATGACCCCTTAAGACATTGTATTGTGACCCCTTAAGACATCGTATTATGACTTTGTATTATGACCCTTTAAGGCATCCCCTTGAGACATTTTATTATGAACCCTTAATACATTGTATTATGAACCCCTAATACATTCTATTATGAACCCTTAAGACATCCCCTTAAGACTTTGTATTATGACCCTTTAAGGCATCCCCTTGAGACATTTTATTATGAACCCTTAATACATTGTATTATGAACCCTTAATACATTCTATTATGAACCCTTAAGACATCCCCTTAAGACGTTCTATTATGAACCCTTAAGACATCCCCTTAAGACTTTGTATTATGACCCCTTAAGACGTTTTATTATGAACCCTTAAGACATCCCTTTAAGATGTTCTATTATTAACCCTTAAGACATCCCCTAAAGACGTCGTATTATGACCCCTTAAGATGTCCCCTTAAGATGTTGTATTATGACCCCTTAAGATGTCCCCTTATTTGTTTTCAATGTACGGCTTATAAATTAGTATCAGAATCCATTATTTGTGTTGATAGCTTAAAAAATAGTATTGGATGCCATTATTTGTTTTGAAAGCTTATAAATTAGTGTTGGATTTTATTATTATAGAATTTATTAATGCTTTTGTTCTCTAATCTTGTATGGTTTTGTTTATTTCTTAAAATTTTATCCTTTTTGGTATATAAACGAATTGCTTTGGTTTGTAAATTATGATTTATTGACTAATTATTGATTGGTGTGAATTGAATAAGTTCATTGACTAATTATAGCTAATTATTGAATGCACATATCATGTATGAGATCACTAAATTTGTAAACTATAATTATTAAAATGTCCTATTAATTTCAACTTTAATCTCATATTTATATTTAATTTCACATTAATGTCCTATATTAATATCTTGACTATGAACACAAAATGCATAAATGTATATGTGTAAATTAAAATTTCAAACAATAATAAAGTCCATAATTTATGTAAATATATTAAGTGCATGAAACCAATATATTAAGCGCATGAAAAAAAGTCCATCTAAGTACAACCCATGAACTAAAGTCCAACTAAGTACTCAAGAACCATGAATTATAAAATCCAACAGGGTACATGACAAACCAAGAATATAGTCCACAAAATAAACAAATATAACCCACAAAATCATGTTTCTAGGTCATGTATTATCTCTATAATCAAGAGACCTCTTCGTGCCATGTAGACTATGTAGATGACCTGAAACACTCTGTACAAGAGAAAGATGAAATCATATGTAAGACAATGAAAAAAACATTTAATGACAATTTAATTTATAATTCATCATATTAAAATTAAATTACTATCATATTTGGGTTTGGATGCTCTACTGCACTTGAAGCAACCTCTACATTCTTTGAATCAATCTACACAAACAAGACAAAAAAAAATGAAATTAGATGCACAAGTCTACAATTAAAAATGATTTAATTGAAATTAATTTATAATTTATCATATTTTAATTGTACCATATCCATAGGTTGTGCATCCCCTTCTGCAGGACATGTTTGTACATTCTCAACTACGGGATGTGTCACATGCTATAAAAGAAAAAGAATTTAAAACATGTATTAGCTCAAATTATATTGATATTCAATTTGGAATTTAAAATTATTTAGTTATATATTCACAATATATAATTTATAATTGAATTTAAATATAATTTTTTTTTTTTAAATTACCATTTGATCTGCCCTCCTAGAGGTGTAACTATGTCTGGGTTAGGGCTGGAAGTCGCACTAACAAAGTCCTACAAGGTCAAAGTTAAAGCATGTACATACTTGAATTAGGTAAATATATATATATATTCAAGTTTGCACATTTTGTGTAGAATTTTTTTTAAACAACCTGGAAATCAGAGGCCTCACGAGTAACCGCAAAATTTAATGTTTGCCTGATGCCCATTCTGATTGTGGTATGAACCTAGACATACATGTAGACATGTAACACAAGCTTATAATATTTACAAGTGTACATGCACATTTCATATATAGTGAATTAAAAATTCATAATTGTAACTATACTAATGTAAGTTAAACAATTTACAATATAAATGTACCTACCCCTGGTCTACGACAACCGATAGTGGAGGAGTGCTCAACAACCCCTAGAGTGAAATCGACGTGGAAGCCGATTGACTCACCTAAACCAACATAAATATTTCGAACATATATGTTATTCAATTATAAATTTAAAACTCAAGTTAAAAATCATTTCATTTATAATTTAAAAAATTGAAATCAAAATACCCCATAAGGGTTGCTGATTAGGACTGGTGTCGATGTATGTACTCATGGAACGAATGATGGCCCCATCACTACTATCGTATGTACACCAAATAGTTTGATTGTTAAAATGTATTGAAAACTTTACTTTGATATATACATTCATCAAAATTCTTATAAAATGAATGTGTAGATGCATATTTATACCTGTGTACTAGTGTCCTCAGGATGTTTGCCTCTTGTAAGAAACTCTACAAATGAACTGATGTGACCAAATGAACCACCAGAATCTCCACGTCCACCCGAACTAGGTGTGGCCTGATTAGGTCCATAGCATACTTGATGGCAACTGGTACATACATGTGGGATGGGCCTCAACACTCCTGAAGTGGTACTCAGACCAACTCCATAGAACACTCCTCCATCATCATCGTCTCTATGCTCCCCACCCGCTATCGTAGAAGCATGTTGATCAAGGTCTCATGCAAGTGTACTAAGGGAACCTAATGTCAAGACCATAGATCGATGATGCATAGGTGTAGGAATGGGAGGACTAGGAGCAAAAACAAGGGGTTGTGCATGCACAGGGCATTGGGGATCAACCCTTGCCCCTAACCTCTATTGTGGCATGCTGCCACCAACACCCTAGAATGATTTAAAATCAAAATAATTGGGCTTTTGCCCCATAACAAACTCTACATATAATTTACTTAAAAAATACAATGGGCACTCCCAATTAGCATGTGGGGGACTATCAAAAACCATATACCATCGATCCCAAAAATGTGCACTCATCTGTGGATGTATGCACCACCTCATGGATATTCTAGATTTGTTTGCAGGAATGGGTTGTCGAGTAACGGGGTCAAGAAAGTAGGGGGCTAGGTGGGCTTTCATTATTTTAAGGTCTAATATTTCTTTATAAGAGACACCATTAGCATAAAATTGTCTCAGTTGTTCTATGTCTTGTCTATGCCTATCTAGATCAGAATCAATGGTCTTGATGGCATCCACAATGTTTTGCATTTCAGATGGAAAACGTCTAACATGGGGTGGAATCAATGCTTGACTCTACATAGCATTGATTTGATTATGTATTGATGCAACCTAATAATTTATGTGTGCTCGTAAGCGAGCCTCATCAGATGCAACAGGTTGTGGAGGGGGAGGGGGAGGGGGAGGTGGAGGTGGAGGTGGAGGTGGAGGATTGATGATATTACCAATATTAAATTCATCCATGATATGAGATATAAGTGTTCACATGCATTAAATTATACTAAATTAACATACAAACTTAAAAAATTACAAGAAATAGTTAAATTTGAAACACACATGCAAATTTGTTTAAATATGATACATGCATACATATATTAAGATCATATAAAATTGAAACACACATATACATTAATTGAACTTGATCAAGTAAAATATGTACATACATTTAAAATTAAAAAAATACCATGCATTTAACATACATACATTTAACATGTACATATATTTAAAATAAAAAATACCATGCATAATTTGCATGCATACATCATTAAAGTAAACTATGTACATACATACAAATTTCAAAATTTAACAACTATATGTGCAATTTTAATACATGTGTACATAGTAAACAATAAACTTGAAACATTCACAAAAAGCTCATTTTATGTCTAACGCACATATATATATATATCCATCTAGAACCATCCATCTAAAAATATCCATCTATAACCAAAATCATAAATTCACATCACACAAAATATCTATCATTCACCAAATTCGTCACACAAAATATCCATCGTTCACCAAATTCATAAATTCATAACTATTTAAGAGATCATTGTCTTAATTTAAAAACTATTGTGGCTCTCTACTACATCTCTAAATTTATTTGCGTTTTCCTTTTCAGAATCAAAAGTTGTCCTCTCCTCTAGCCATTTTCGATGCTCATCTAAGATCCCATCCATAGCCCTGACAACATCAACAATGGTTTGCATCCTAGATGCAATCATCCTCACAGGTGGTGCAACAAATTCTTCATTTTGAATAATGTTGATTTGATCTTGGATGGTTCTAACATTGGAATTGATTCGTGCTTGCAAATGAGCACCATCAATTTCAAGTGGTGGAGGTGGGGGTTTATGAGCTGGAGTGGGTGGAGGTGGAGGTGAAGGTGGTGGAGATGGATGGCACAGAGGTTGATTGCAAATATTATTGAATCGATCCATGTGATCTCTAGAAGATATGAGTGAACCTGCATTAGATTTGTAATTTCAAAATGTAAGATACATGTTTAGGATTTATACCCTTAAACCATTCAATATAAATGGCCTAATTGAATACATATGATAAAATAAAATTTTAAGCCTCATTTATGTCTAAGGCATGTTACTTGAATGAAAATACAATTAACTATTAATATAAGATAATTTATGAATGTTATAGGGTTTACGGTTTAGAGTTTAACATAGATCCCCTTAAGCCATCCTATCACCCTAAACCGTAAATTAATCAACCTAGATCATGATTTATCTCATTCATATTATAATCTTGCATGATCTAATTATTGTTAAATTTGGTTTACGAAAATTAGGGTGAAGTTTTGGTGTCCCTTGGAATATAATGAACTTGCAAGTTAGTGAAGAACATTTTCTTGTGGAACAGTTCATTGAGATAGGTCTATAGGATAGGATTAATGGGAGTACCCTATAGGATAGGATTCATGGGAGTACCCTATAGGATTCTTGTGGAACAATTGATTAAGGTCCTAAGACAAAATGAATGCTTTAGTGAAGAATATTTTCTTATGGAATAGTTGATTGAGATAGGTCTTGTTTCAACTGACCAACCTAGATCATGAAATATCATTCATATTATAATCTTGCACAATCTTGTTATTGTTAAATTTGGTTGCCTTGGGAAACTTCACCAAATTTTAAGAAATTATTTGATCCCATTAAGAAATGTCATATTAGGACCCCTTAAGACATTGATTTACAATTTAGGGTGATAGGATGGCTTAAGGGGATCTATGTCTAGTGAGGTCCTAGGACAAAATAACATGGCTTAAGGGAATCAAATTTGATTTTAAGGTCCTAAAACAAAATGAATGCTTTAGTGAAGAACATTTTCTTATGGAACAGTTGATTGAGATAGGTCTTGTTTCAATTGACCAACCTAGATCATGAAATATCATTCATATTATAATCTTGCACAATCTTGTTATTGCTAAATTTGGTTTCCTTGGGCAACTTCACCAAATTTTAAGAAATTATTTGATCCCATTAAGAAATGTCATATTAGGACCCCTTAAGACATCGATTTACGATTTCGGGTGATAGGATGGCTTAAGGGGATCTATGTCTAGTGAGGTCCTAGGACAAAATAACATGGCTTAAGGGAATCAAATTTGGTGGAGTTGCCTAAGGAAACCAAATTTGATTTTAAGGTCCTAAGACAAAATGAATGTTTTAGTGAAGAACATTTTCATGTGGAACAATTGATTGAGATAGGTCTTGTTTCAATTGACCAACCTAGATCATGAAATATCATTGATATTATAATCTTGCACAATCTTGTTATTGTTAAATTTGGTTGCCTTGTGCAACTTCACCAAATTTTAAGAAATTATTTGATCCCATTAAGAAATCTCATATTAGGACCCCTTAAGACATCGATTTGCGATTTAGGGTGATAGGATGGCTTAAGGGGATCTATGTCTAGTGAGGTCCTAGGATAAAATAACATGGCTTAAGGGAATCAAATTTGGTGGAGTTGCCTAAGGCAACCAGATTTTATTTTAAGTTCCTAAGAAAAAATGAATGCTTTAGTGAAGAACATTTTCTTGTGGAAGAGTTGATTGAGATAGATCTTGTTTCAAATATCATTCATATTATAATCTTGCACAATCTTGTTATTGTTAAATTTGGTTGCCTTGGGCAACTTCACCAAATTTTAGAAACTTCTTTCATCCCATTAAGAAATGTCATATAAGGACCCCTTAAGACATTGATTTACGATTTAGGGTGATAGGATGGCTTAAGGAGATCTATGTCTAGTGAGGTCCTAGGACAAAATGACATGGCTCAAGTGAATGAAATTTGGTGAAAAAATGATGACTTTAGCCTATTTAGGGTTTAGAGTTTTGAGTTTAGGGTTTACGGTAATATGATGGCTTAAGGGTATCTTCGTAGTAAGGTTCTACTAAAAAATGACATGTCTTAAGGGAATCAAATTTGGCTTAAGGGGATCTTTGTAGTAAGGTTCTACGATAAAATGACATGGCTTAAGGGAATCAAATTTGGTGGAGTTGCCTAAGGCAACCAAATTTGATTATAAGGTCCTAAGACAAAATGGATGCTTTAGTGTTGAGGATTTATATTTTAGAGTTCAGGGCTTAGGGTTTAACAAACTTAGGGTAAAGTTTGGGTGGCCCTTGGAATAATGGACTTGCAAGTTAGTGCCTAGTTTATGAATCTTTTTTTATTTTAGGAATAGATTGACTATTTTCGTAATAGAAACACATAATTATGTGTGATTAAGATTGATTTTGATGTATATTTTAACTGGATGTTTTTTTAATTGAATATAAGATTATTTTATTTAATATTTTTTCAATAATATTGAACTCACTTAAATGAATTTTATGATATAAAACATGTAAAATATAAAATTAATTAATGTTGAATTGAAATTATTTTATTTTAGATTGTTTGTAATTGAAAGAACCTAAAAGAACATAGAAAAAAAAAATATTTAGATTATTTAGTGTCTAGGTAACTAGTGCAAAAATTTAAATCCTAGACCTTGATACTCTAAGTACATATATATGGTAAATCCTAAACCATGGATTTGATCATTAAAATTTTAAAATTTAAATTCAAAATTTTCCATCCCTTACACATTTAATAGTACATTATGAGCCAACTAAACTTGCTTAGTATTCGAAGGCATTCAATTGTCTTTATTTTATCATTTAATTACACTTGATCATTATTCACGAATCATTTAAATTTTTGAAAGTACTATATGATAGAACACTTCAATAGGAGGACCTAAATTTAATCTAATTATGCATCATCATTTGCAAGTTTGAATACTATTCTCCTCAATCATTTCCATAATCATGAACTTGATCTTATCATGAGAGCTAACCTATGAGAACATAACAATTGAGATCCAACACTTAGTACCCCTAGGTGTTTTTAAATGCCACTACTTAATAACTTAGATCTTCATTTCTAATAGAACTAATTTCTATGTGTCAAGTAACCCTCTCATTTAATTTCACAAAAAATAAATATTATGCATATGTCCTCAAATCTATTATTTAAATTAATTTATATATTTCTTACCATTATTTTTCTCAAAAATGTATTTAAAAATTATATTTTTCTTCAAAATAGATTAGAACTTAAATCTTAATTTCTAATAATTAATTGTTCAAAATCCTCATTTTTTCTGTAATAGAATAGACATCTATATTTTTTAAAGAGAGTTGAAATATTTACCATCCCTAATTTAATTTACATTTCATCAAAATACCACATTTCTTCTTAAGTATTTCAACTTCAATTCAAGAACCCTAGATCCCTAGATGAAGCTAGATTTTGAATTTAATCCTCACTTAAGGTTTTGAATAGACCCTAGATGAAGCTAGATTTAGAATTAGTGTGTGTTTTAATTTTATTATTATTTTTATTTCATCTTTTTAATAGACTGATTATTTGACCTAAAATTAATTATCAAAATTTATATAAAAGATAGTTCTAAATAAAAATTCATATAGCAATAATGTACTCATTTCACAAAAAATGGAAAGTTTTTCTAATCTAATTATAATTTAACATTGAAACTAAAATTTAACATATCATTTTATCCATACAATGCAAATCAAATTTAAAACATTTAAGCAATGCAAAAGAATTTTCTTGAGCTCGAATATTAGGGTTTTCAAAATCAAAATGATTTGTTCGATTTCAATTTAGGGTTTTAGCAATTTTTATTGTTTCAATTCAATTCAGGGTTTCAATTTCTAAGCAATTAGGGTTTTTAATACAATTTTTTAGTTTCAATTCAAACTAGAGTTTTGAAATTCTTTTTTTTTGCTTTGATTTGAATTCGAGATTTCAAAAAGCTTAATTAGGGTTTCTAAATGCAAATTTTCAATTTATTTCAATTTCTAGGGTTTTGAAATGCAACTTTTTTGGTTCGTTTCAATTAGGGTTTTGAAATTCAATTTTTTTTGTTTCATCAAACAATTCAAGTTTCAAAAGTTAAATTTTGTTTCTAAAATACAATTCAAGTTTTATTTTTTTGTTTCTATTGAAAATCTTCACAATTTGACGTATTTTTTTAATCTATTTCTAAAATTTCTTATTTCAAAAATAACACAAAATAAAATGATTAAAATGGAAATAAAAATTGAAATAAACATGCTAGAATAATAAATTTATCAACAATTTCAATTTCGAATGTAAAAATGCAAAAAAGAGAGGAAGAGTATGGGTACTTGGAGGTCTTCTGGTGGTCATTGTTGCTCTCAAATCGAGATCCTGTGCGCGTAGGCGAAAATGAAGATTTCTTCATTTAAAAAAAAAAATAGTCTTACGAAACGGGATCCCGGTTTGTAAAAAATGGGATCTCAATTTGTAACGGGATCCTGTTTCCTCTTCGCCGATTTGGGACCCTCTAGCAAACGGGATCCCATTTTTCAAAAAGTGGGATCCCGTTTTCGATTCAGGCTCGGGATCCCGTTCTTAAAAATCGAGATCCCATTTTTTCTTAGCTTATTTCATTTTTTCGACTAAGGCAAAAACTTCTACGTTTCGTGGACCCAACTTTGTGCATTTACCCACATACTAGTTAGTGAACAATATAGAAAAATAATTGAAACATAGAGCCATTTGAACAAAAAATCCTTAATTATTTGGTGTGTTGACAAACACATTTACCAAACTACCCACCTTGAACATTGTTGCACCACCTCTCCTTGATCTCTCATGCCTGCAAGAAAATATTTACAACCACGGGTAGTCACAATCGAGGCTAGTAACATACAAACATCATACAACATTTGAAATAATGCATGTACAACAACACATAATTAATCAAGTTCAACATATTAAAAGATCCATATGGAGTAGATAAATATATGTAAAAACATATAAATTTGTTAATAGAATTGTATACCAAGATTTATTCAACTTATATTCATTGTTTCTCATCAACCTTGGATATATGAGGAATGTGCAAAGGATGCCATTCAATGGTCTGTAGTATGGAGAGGATATTACTAGGGGAGATTAATTGTGAATGTCATTGGTTGTTGTCCCTCTTATTTATAAATTTGAATCCGACAATTGAATGCATTCAATTTGATTGTTGTGTTTCAAATTTGAATTTGTTATAGCATTTGAAATTGTAGCTGCCACTTACGTAGGTTTTTAGAGATGATATGACCGAATTCTGCATTATATTTAGATTTGATGTTTATTTGGGGAGCCTTATATATCTATGATTTTTTGCATGTTTGTATGCATGCATACAATCATACAAACATAAACATACATGTAAACATTCATAGAAACACAAGCATACATGCATGTATTCATATAAACATATACGTTGGAGAAAATCTCTGATATACATTGCAAAGCAAAAAAAACACCTAAATGTGTCACTATTAACATTTAAATAAAACTATTATATCATTCAAATCCGCTCAAAATTCAAAGGGTCTAATTCATGTTGGCACCTTAAAAAATCATTTTCGTGCCCATTAAAAATCACTCCTACATATTAATCTCCTTACTTTAGCACTGGACACCAAACACATTACACCCAATTAATCTTCATTTGGAGTTCGATTTAAGCATATGACTAATATTTTTTCTGGTGGGTACCCCATTATTTTCCATCATTTTACCACGTATTCTCTCGGGAATGTTCTCATGGCTATGGAAGGTATGTATATATGTATGTGCATACATACATACATACATTCATAAATATATATATGTATGTATATATGTATGTATGTATTTATGTATGTAAGTACATACAAACATACATATATATATGTATGCATGCATGTATGCACATACCTACACACATACATATATATATATGTATGTATGTGCATACATACATGCATACATATATATATATATGTGTGTGTGTGTATGTATGTGCATACATGTACATACATATATATATGTGTGTGTGTATGTATGTATGTATATGTGTGTATGTGTGTGCATACACACATACATACATAAATACATACATAAATACATACATACATACATACATACATACATACATACATACGTATGTATGTATGCATGTATGTGCATGTATGTATGCACATACATACACATATATATGTGTGTATACATGCACATACATACACACACATATATACATATACATACATACACATACATACATACATACATACATACATTCATTAAGAAGATTGATATATATGTCTGTATCCTTTAACTATCCTTTTCAAAATGCAAACAATGGTACTGGTTAACCATTTTCTTTTGCATTTTATTGAATTTGTAAAAGAATGTGTATAATGTGCATACATACATACATACATACATGCAATGTGGGAGAAAAAAATAGCACCATGACCCAACAAAATCAAATAGCACACGGCGAGAATGCGTGTAAGAGGAATGATTTATTTCATAAACAAGTAGTAATAATTTTTCAATCATTGAAAAAACCCTTCACGGGTCATGAAAGATGTAGAAGAAAATGATTAACAAGTACCATTGTTTGCATTTTCAAAGGATAGTTAAAGGAAACAGACATATATATTCAATCTACTAAATGAACAAGAGACAAAAGACACATAATTCGTAAATGAATGTATAAAACATTGCATAGATTCATTTACAATTTGAAACACACTGCTTAATGTGTGTTTTATAGGTATATATATATATATATAAATAACATTGTACACATTCTTTTACAAACTCAATAAGATGCAGAAGAAAATGATTAACCAGTACCCTTGTTTGCATTCCCAAAGGATAGGTAAAGGATACACACTTATATATTGATTTGCTGAATGAACAAGAGACACAAAATGTAAAATGACAAATATATGTATGCTGGCCTATTGTATGTGCAATGGAAAGTATAAAAATATAAACAAATGCTAGTCTATTGTATTGGACAACCAAAGGAAATGTAGTAAATGATATAAAAGAATTGTTGCAAAACTTAGGAGAATTCATTTTGCAGATCTTGTAAAGACAACAAAAAAGACCTTCATTTACTTATAAAGTAAAGTAAAAAGATAGTGCATAAATATAAATGTTAAATGCACAACTCATGAAAATAACTATAAGTAATGTACAAAACACATTGTACAATAAATTTAAAGAAGTTGTGCTATATTCAACAACAATAGGATATTAATTTTAACAGAAGTAGATTGATTACACACTTGGGTTTTCAGAAATGTGCATAAGAAATTAACCAAGGGTTTCATAATAATAATTCCTCACTTGTAGGAATACAAAAGTGTGTTTTAGATAGATGTGGAATATTCCAGGCAAGGGTTTCATGAGTTTAATTTATAGACATGTGGTCAAAACCCATGAAATTCCTCATCATTTCTCGAGACAATATCATGAGACAGTCGACTTTACCAGGTCGTATTTAATCATTTAACCCCAAGAAAACCCGTATTTGGAAAAACAAAGCAAGGGTTTTCACAAAAATGGTGACCATTAAATGGGTTTGCCGATTTATGCTCGTATTCACATGGGTTTTTTATAAAAGGGTCGATGTAGACCATTAATCATTTTTTCAAACATGTGGTCAAAACCCACGAAATTCCTCATCATTTTTGGAGACAATATCATGATACAATCGACTTTAACAGGTTGTATTTAATCATTTAACCCCAAGAAAACCCGTATTTGGAAAAACAATGCAAGGGTTTTCGAAAAAATGATGTATACTAAATGGGTTTACCGATTTATGCTCGTATTCACATGGGTTTTTTATAAAAAGGTCGATGCAGACCATTAATCATTTTTTGCAGACATGTGCTCAAACCCACAAAATTCCCCTATCATTTTTGTAGATAAAATCATGATACAATCGACTTTACTAGGCTAAAAGTGTGCGGCAAAATGAGGAGAGGAAATCATTTAACCCAAAAAAATCCCATGTGTAAAACACCAGCACCATGACCCAACAAAATCAAATAGCACACATCGAAAATGCGTGTAAGAGGAATGCTTTATTTCATAAACAACCAGTAATAATTTTTCAATCATCGAATAAACCCTTCACGGGTCATGAAAGATCCAAAAGAAAATGATTAACCAATACCATTGTTTGCATATTCAAAGTAAAATGATGTTTGATGTTACCTAGAGACCAGTCGGTGTTCGCTTCCATCGCCATGGAGACCAGTCAACATTCGCTTCCATCGCCGTGAGAACCTTCTAGAGAGCGCATGCAGTAAAATGATGGAAAATAATGGGGTGCCCACCAAAAAAAACATTAGTCACATGCTTAAATCGGTCCCCAAATGAAGATTAATTGGGGTGTAATGTGTTTGGTGTTCGATGCTAAAGTAAGGAGATTAATATGTAGGAGTGATTTTTAATGGGCACGAAAATGATTTTTTAAGGTGCCAACGTGAATTAGACCCATTGAATTTTGAGCGGATTTGAATGATATAATAGTTTTATTTAAATATTAATAGTGACACATTTAGGTGTTTTTTTTTTTTTAAATTGGTAGTTATAGCTAGCGGGTACTTGGACGTTAGGTGGCGGGGAGCGAATGACACCTCTAAAAGGCATCTTCTTGACTTCCACGTGCATATCCAATGCTCCCACACTCTACTGAATTGCCCAGAAGCCTAAACCTTTGTTATAAGCTCTTAACTCGTGAGCGAAAAAAAACCCATATTTTTTTTTTCCAATTCGACGTACAGTTTAGATTCTATGGTTGCGCGAAATTAGCCCTGGCGGATACTGGGTCTTCTCCCCTAGTCAATGGATTGATATAACATAACATCATAGACTTCAAAGTCTATTGAATAAGATAAATTCGCTTGAACATAAATAATTCTAGAAATAATCATTCCTATAATTTGAAAAAGTGATGTTCAATTAGATATATTCCAATATAACCTATTAAAATGCTTGTCCAAAATTTCTCTGTTCATGTGATACATTTTCCTAAAATTTTAATTACGCCGAAGGCGTGTCCTATTTGAACTTCTCAAGCACATTTTGTCCATCGACGGTTCACAAGTCCCGAGAGACCCTGCAAGGGGGTTAAATGATTCTCAGCCGTGCATCATTTTTTGACTATTTTTCTCCGCTCGCCGTTCGCTTTTCCAACTGTTTTCTCATTTTTCGTGTGCACGACTATATGTTACATCACAAACCCCGTGAGCCCGTTTGTGGGGCCTGCTTGAAAGCATTGACCACATTGTTGCCGTAACATCTCAAAGTTTGATTAGACTGCACAGTTGATGGCGTCGCATCTTGCATATCTTACAGCTCCATGTATTACAGCTCATCTTGATGTGATTCGTACTTGCTGTATTTTTATATGTCATCGTGTCAATTTCCCTTGGTATTTCTACCCAGTGAGAATATAAAAAGAAGCTAACCAACCATTTCTCTCCCTTCTATTAATTGAGGCGTATGCCTCCTGTGCATTTCTTCCAAAATAATTTCTTTAGGAAAGACGATCTACATATTACCGCCAAATCTTTCTTCCATTAAGTATGGTTGGTACCATCCTCATGTGCTTTGATAATTTTGAACAAGATTAGTTCAATGCTTCTGAATTCATTGCCGCACCATGAGGTTTGCACTATTGAAACTTTTTAATCGATCCGTCAGATTAATACTACAATTTAATCTCTTTAAATAAAAATGTAAAGTTATAATATTTGATAATTTATTCCCAATGGTTATTTATTTATTTTTGGGTGCAATAGAGACTATTTTGCTTTTACTAATTGATTAAAGTTATTTAGGTTTAAGAAGATGAGTTGACCCAGTGCAAAATATGGATTTTTGATTTAATGTTATTATTATTATTATTTAATTTATCAATGAAGAAATATATAAAGTTGAAATTAAAATTACATTTTAAATTAATTTTATTATTGAATTTTAAATAATTACAATATTCAAAAAATATATTTATTTTGAATTTAATTATTTCTATCTTCATTAACATTAATTAAATTTTTTTATCTTTTATCAAGTTTGAAATGTCTTAAATTTTGATCTAAATTTAACTTTAAATTTTATTTTAATTATTTATGATTTTTTAATGAAATTAAAAATAATAATTAATTATTTATTATTTATAATTATTTATTTTATTAAATTTTGATATAATAATTAATATTTAAATAAGAAATATAATATAATAATATAATAATATAATAATATAATAGTTAATATATTATTCTATAATTATAGTTAATATATAAGTAATAAATATAATACAATACTGGCATAAATATAATAATAAATACATAGAATAATGACATAAATAATAAATATTTATATCATAATATAATAGTTAATATATTATTCTATAATAATAGTTAATATATAAATAATAAATCTAATATATTCATATAATAATGTCATAAATATAATAATATAATAATAAACACATAAAATAATGATATAAATAATAAATATTTATATAATAATATAATAGTCAATATATTCTCTTATAATACAAAAATAAAATAAAATTAATAATAATATTAAATTCATTTTCTAAATGATCCATCAATTGATCTTATTTACTTCACAAATGTGCAAAAAAACAAACCATTTTTTTCTTAATTGACCTTTCACACCTCTTCGGCCTACCCATTGCACAAGGTACCTTAGCTAGTTGTAAATTATGTTAAAAATATTAAATACGGCCATGAAATTTAGGCCCATAGGCTATTGCGATGACCTCGGCAAAGCCATGATTCGATACATTTCTTTGCTGTGAACATATAACTTGTGTGTTTATTATTATTTTGCAGACTTTGATGACCTGACTTTCGCAAGTACGTTAAAATTGATTGGACTTTATATGCAGTACAACGTCTCTCTGAACCCTTTCACACGCAACAAAACTATATTTACGCCGAAGGCGTCCCCATGCTGAGCTTTTCCAACCCCATTTGATGTCGGACGGTGCAGATTACAATCTTCTACGATGTAAAAAATCTCAATCGTTCATCTTTTTGCTCTTGCCGCCCTCTGCAATGCATTAACTGTGGTAGTTGGTTCACTGCTCTTTTTGTTCTGCATTTACTTTCACCGCCACAACAAGATATTTCCTCCATACGTACTTTTTGTCATGAGATTTTCATTGCATAGGTGACCGCCATTGACATCAGAAGAGTTGCTCAGTATTGAGTTCTTGATAGTTCCTGTTTAGCATGGGAATCACCTGTATATTTGCTCCACTGATAAAATAGCTCTGGTTTGAATTGTGTGGAAATTTGACTTCTACCCATTTTTTATTTTGGGTTCTTCTTCTTTCTGGCGTGTCTTTGTTTTGGTGATTTTTATGATCTTGGAAAGTATTTTAACCGCGTCTGCTCAGGTATCCCTCTCTATTTCTCCTGTTCAGATAATATGCATCTGCCCAGGTATCCCTCTGTTTATCTGGTATGATGCCAAATTCTTTCACCTTTCCAAGTGTTCTGAAAGCATCTACAAACTTAGAGGCGGTTGAATTGGGTAAACAGGTACATGCTTGCATTGTGAAAAAAGGACTTGAGTCAAATGTGTTTGTGGGAAGCATCTACAAACTTAGAGGCGGTTGAATTGGGTAAACAGGTACATGCTTGCATTGTGAAAAAGGGACTTGAGTCAAATGTGTTTGTCACCATGTATTCGAAGTGTGGGATCATAAGGCATGCACTCCAGGTGATGAATAAAATGTCAGCACCGGATTTGGGATTGTGGAATGCCATGATTTATGGGTTTGTGCAGAATGGGAGAATGGAAGAAGCTCGTGATTTCTTTTTAAAATTAGCACAACCAAATGTGGTTTCTTGGATTTCAATGATTGCAGGATGTGCCCAGAATGGGTATGGTGAGGAAGCCTTATTTTATTTAATTGAAATGTTAAGAACAGGGGTGAAAGCTAATGAATTGACTTTAACTAGTGTTCTTAGAGCATGTGCCAGCATAGCAGCTTTGGAACAAGGCAAGTAGGTCCATACTTATATTTATAAAACAACTTTCAGTAACAAAATATTTGTGAAGAATGCTCTTATCACTATGTATGCCAAATGTGGGAGCATAGAAGATGCAGACCAAGTCTTCACTGTAATGCCAAAACGAGATGTGATATCATGGAATGCTATAATTGCTGGATATGCTCAACATGGACACGCAAAAGAGGCGCTCATACTCTTTGAACAATTACTGCAGGCAAGAACTAAGCCGAATGAGGTTACCTTTCTCAGCGTTCTTTCTGCTTGCTGCCATGCAGGCCTTGTGGAGAGAGGCTGGCACTACTTTGATTCTATGGTACAAAATCATTGCCTAACTGCAGGTCCTGAGCACTATGCCTGTATGGTTGATCTTCTTGGTCGTGCTGGGTGCCTCAATGAGGCAGAGGATCTTATCAACAAAATGCCTATGAAACCAGATGCTGTTATTTGGGGTTCCTTGCTCAATGCCTGTAAAATTCATGTAAATGTAGAGTTAGGAAAGCTTGCTGCAGAGCATCTATTTGAGTTAGAACCAGGCAATGAAACAACACATGTTTTATTATCAAGCATTTATTCTGCTGCGTCTATGTGGGATGATGCAAGAAATGTGAGAATAATGATGAAGGAAAAGAGGATAAAGAAGACACCTGGATGCAGCTGGATGAATATCAAACATA